>AWOL01S0044467.1:25057-38802 GCA_000715115.1 Nicotiana otophora | reverse complement strand
TATCTAGGAGGTGAAGGCTGATATGTAGGTGGAGGTGTTTGGTATGTGAGAGGAGACTTCAGACCTTGGGCTACCATTACTGCACCTACTTTTTTCTTCTTGGAGATACCTCCTAACTGCAGGGCCTTATTTGTGGCTTGGAGTGCTTCAAAATTTGTCACCATTCCGTTTTTGATCCCTTCTTCTATTCTCTCTCCCAACTTGATGATATCAGAAAATTTATGATTGTTAATAACCATCAATCTTTCGTAGTATTGCGGATCCTGAGCTCTGATGAAGAACTTATTCATATGTTCTTCTTCCAGCACTGACCTTACTTTTGCAGTTTCAGACCTCCACCGAATAGCATATTCGCGGAAAGTTTCCGTTGGCTTCTTCTTTAGATTTTGAATGTAGAAAATGTCTGGTGCATTTTTTGTGTTAGACCTGAACCGATCCATGAAATCTGATGCCATGCTCACCCAATTAACCCATTTCTTTGGGTTCTGATTGATGTACCAAGATAGGGAGTATCCGGTGAGGCTTCTTATGAACAGCTTCATGCAGATTCTTTCATCCCTGCCAACTCCTACAAGCTTGTCACAATATGTTCTCAAATGTACCTTCGGATCATTAGTTCCATCAAACATTTCGAACTTAGGAGGTTTGTAACCCTCTGGCAGTTCTACATCTGGCTGAATACAAAAATCTTCATAATTCAAACCCTCAATGCGTTTGCCCCTTCGACACTTTGAACCCTGTCAGTAAGTTTCTAGAGTTCCTCTGCCATGTTCTTGATGAGCAGGTCCTTCTCGGCTGATTCAGGTATATATACGGTCTGTTGTGTGGTATGGGGTAAGGTTTCCACATATATGGGATTGCTTTGGTGGATTCCGGGAATTTGGGCGTAATGGTGGTCATTGGTTGAGTTTTGCGGGTCAGAAGTAGGTTGTGGTGCATTCGGAGGAGGTTGGTATGTGGTTGTTTGTGGGTATTAAGTTGGGTGGTGATGGTATTGTTGGGGAGTAGGTATCGGTGAAGGGTTTTGGTTATGAGAAGGTGTGGCGTATTGATGTGGTGTGGGAGGATTCGGTGGTGGGTTTTGATTCTGCGTATTTTGGGGAGGTGTCGGGTTTTGGGCGTTTCTATTTTGTTGGTTGATGTCAGGGATGTTTAGGGTGAGGGAAAGGTTTGCCAAGTTTCGGACCTGCTCAAGTTCCCCTTGTAGTTCCAATATTTTATGTTCCAGACGTAGGACCAATTCATTATGTGCTGGAGTATTCCAACCGTCCGAGGTTTCAACATTCTCTGCATTGTCCTTTCTGATACCGCTTAAATAGTCTATTTTTTCTTTCCCTTTTCTTTTGCCTTTAGGATCACTTGGTGGAGGAGGAGGTGGAGGACCTCTAGATCTAGTATGATATGCGGATGATGCTAGTATGCACAAACCAACCTTTAGGGAATGGGAATAAACAAAGAAAAAAAAAGGTAACCAAGTCAGTAAGGGATATTGAAAGAATGCTTGCAATATTGAACATGTGTTGCAGAATCAGTAAATAAATCCGCGTCCTAATTTGGGGGACCTTGTTGTGCCCGAGGTAGTCCTAAGCAACACATAGACTTGGAGAAAATTAATGCCAATAATTGTGTCATTTCATTAATGTGAAAATGGATCAAATCATTACTAAAACGATAATAATAAGAAAGTCACAAATGGAATTTGCCCTATTACATTCGAAATCTAAAACTAAGCTAAAAAGCAGTAAAGAACATCATTCCCTAATCTATTTGGCCCCGGAGGGACCTTTTCCATGCTTGGCCCTCTTGGATCCATCAATCAAGTTCCCCAAGTTACGCATGTCCAATAGTAAGTAAGCCCTTGCTAGGTGCCCTCCCTCACCGCCTTCCATATTTTGACAATCTGAGAGCCTCTTCCTCATCTTCCCTTCGAGTTCCATTAACCCTTGCTCCAAATATTCCAATCTTTCTACTGATTTAGTAGCAATTTCTTTCCATTCGCTGATATCTTCCATATCCACTTTGTGTTGTTCCAAATGTCTAGATTCAGACTCAAAAACCCTCTTGACTTGTGCTTCAGCAACGTCAACGATAACCCTATTTTCCATATTAATCCCTGGTTTGGCATCTCCCGCTATATCATCGACCAACCATGACGGGTAGAAGTATACATGGCCGACATGGTACCTGTCTGGCTCGATAGTGTCTTTCTTTACAACGACCTTTTGATTCCACATATGCTGCACACTTGAACGAAATTATGTTCCCTTTAAAGTCTGCTTTATACTGGACCATGTTGGAAATCCGAGGTATAACCTGCTTTCTTCTTGCTTGCCTCATTACTCTCATAGGAGCATAAAGATAAATTCCTCTTAACCCGATCAGCACTAAATGAGTGGTTTCTCTTGACCTGATGATGAACTCGCTGCTAGGGAACCATTCAAACATCCAATGTACCCTTTCGTCAGTCAAATTGATAACGAAACACACCCAGCTCAAAGTGTTTTCAGGTTGCACGAACCTATCTGGGATAAATGTCATTCTTTTTGGATGATGGTAGGCTATGTAGTCATTCAATGATCGTCGCAGAAGTTCCTGACGATATTCACCTCTCTGGAAATGTTCTAATAACCAAACTTGTAGCAACAGATTACAGCCCTCGAAATGCCCATACCCCTGCTTGCATCGATCTAGAGCTCGTTATATTTCGGCCAAGATCATGGTGATGATAGTGTAAGTTTATCCTTCAATTACTTCCATTAGAGTCCTAGCGATCATGGCTAAACGAGTGTGGATCCTCCCCTCTTTCATTAGAAATATCAACAACCCCAAGAAACAGACAATGAACATAAAAAATCGGCGGTGTGTCCAGCCTAAAGAAGTAATGGCAAGTTCATCACGGTGAAGGCGATACGACTTGCTATGCCCATAACGTTCATAAAGAAATTCAAATGGTATGTATGACTCCCTCAGACAAAGTAATTCATCATTCTTCTTGAAACCCATCATTTTCAAAAAATCGCGGGGAGTGCAATTTTCTGGTACTAATAAACCCGGACTATCCCATGGCAGCCTAGCAAAGCCTCCTATTTCCTCTAAGAGAGGGGTCATCTCTACATTATCAAAGCAAAAGACAACTCTTTTCTCATCCCAAAACATAGTGGATGGCCTCAATCCACGCGTTATTTGGCTGGGTGTCCAATAAGGAAGGTAAATTTCAAAGGACCATTTTCACATTATTCTGGTCACTAGGTGAGAGGTTCTTCCACCAATCAAGCAGCAAAGGTGGGATGTTTTGAACCATGTCGAACCTAGGAACTTTGTGCCTCATTTTCTGCAAAACAAATAGAGTTAGCCCCTTCCCCTCCGGGTCTGACTATTTACACATTAATGATCAACATATCGGCATGTTTTCTCCAAGTAATGCACATAATGTGATGGTGTACATTGAGATTATAGAAATCCCGTCGGACTTTGGACAAGGCTTATCTTAGTGGATTATCACATGGACAACGTCCTAATCCGTACTATGTTTGACATGATGTATGCACAGCTGATATTGGAGTGAGGTTTCTAGAAGGGTCTAAACCGGTACTCTCAAGTGGACAACTTGAGAGAGAAAGGCACGGAACCATTGACTGCACCGCTGATCGACTAGTTTTACCGCAAATAAGCCTTTCCAAATTAAAAGGGTGATTTTGAGAAGAGCGCGGACACTCATCAAGTGCCGCTATAGTATTAGCTGGGCACGAGTGGAATATGATGTGGAGCATGCTTTATGCAAAGATAATAACACATTACCAAGTATTTGCATGATAAATATGTGAAAGCAATAAATGCAGTATTAAGATAAAACATAAAGGACGTAAAAAGAAAGACAAAAGAAGAAGTTAATTCGTGGAACATAGGGAATATAATATAGTGAGCAAGAGAGTAGGGGTGGGAGAGACATGATATAGCTAATAAATAGCAGTTAGAGAAACTACGGGCGGATATGGAAAGGGATGTGCATGTTATAACAAATTTAAGCACATAAAGATGGAGAAGGGAAGGGTCGTACATGTTATAACGGTTTTAGACAAGTAAAGGTGAACGAGAAAGGGACGTGCATGTTATAGCAAATCTAACAAATAAAGATGGAAAAGGAATGTGCGTTTATAACAGAGAAAACTAATCCACATAAGCCAAGTTTATTATGGTAAGAGCCTAAGTCTATATCCCTAACAGAGTAGCCATGCTGTCGCGCCCCTGTTTTTCTCTCTCGAAAATCGGGTTTCGACATGTGACAACTCTTTTAAAGGAGTCATTAAAAGAGGAGAGTCACCACCTAATGGTTTAAGGTACGTTAGGGCACCTATTCACATATGACTCAGGTTTGACTAGTTTGCATCACCAAAGATCGGGTAAGGGCTCGAAATTATCTCGAAGAGAAGGTGTTAGTCACTCTTCGAGGTCCACAACTGTGGGTCCCGGCTGAACTTGAATTATATGAATTAGTCGGATAAATAAAGACAGAGAAAGCAAGAAGTTTGAGAAATTTTATTATTAAAAGTCTTTGAGGAAATGCAAACACTTTATTCAAATTTAAAAAGGGAATAAGATGGGGGGTCCTAAGTTTTTTAGCCTAAAGGATCACCCCGTGTAACATAAATAATACTTCGTAACTCCCTCAAGATGGGGTGTTACTCGTATTATTCAGCGGGCACAGACTATCATCTCCTGCTACCTGNAACTAAGGGCGGATATGGAAAGGGATGTGCATGTTATAACAAATTTAAGCACATAAAGATGGAGAAGGGAAGGGTCGTACATGTTATAACGGTTTTAGACAAGTAAAGGTGAACGGGAAAGGGACGTGCATGTTATAGCAAATCTAACAAATAAAGATGGAAAAGGAATGTGCGTTTATAACAGAGAAAACTAATCCACATAATCCAAGTTTATTATGGTAAGAGCCTAAGTCTACATCCCCAACAGAGTAGCCATGCTGTCGCGCCCCTGTTTTTCTCTCTCGAAAATCGGGTTTCGACATGTGACAACTCTTTTAAAGGAGTCATTAAAAGAGGAGAGTCACCACCTAATGGTTTAAGGTACGTTAGGGCACCTATTCACATATGACTCAGGTTTGACTAGTTTGCATCACCAAAGATCGGGTAAGGGCTCGAAATTATCTCGAAGAGAAGGTGTTAGTCACTCTTCGAGGTCCACAACTGTGGGTCCCGGCTGAACTTGAATTATATGAATTAGTCGGATAAATAAAGACAGAGAAAGCAAGAAGTTTGAGAAATTTTATTATTAAAAGTCTTTGAGGAAATGCAAACACTTTATTCAAATTTAAAAAGGGAATAAGATGGGGGGTCCTAAGTTTTTTAGCCTAAAGGATCACCCCGTGTAACATAAATAATACTTCGTAACTCCCTCAAGATGGGGTGTTACTCGTATTATTCAGCGGGCACAGACTATCATCTCCTGCTACCCGATTACTATCTTTAAGATATTACCTAAAGCGCACTAGTTCAATTATAAGTCGTACCTTATGCGTGCACTACCCGTCCCATACCTATGGTCCATGAGGCATTTGGACCTCTATTTTGGGTGGTTCTAGACTTGACTTAGGCTGCTCAGAAAATGTTAAAACTAGGCGACCGTTCAAAAACATGTAGGACTACACATAAGGGCAGTAAATGGCTCAAGTTAGCCTTCACATGTAAGCAACAAATGCACGCTAACAGGTTCATAATGAGGCAGTAGACAATTTCAGAATTAAGATGAAATGGGATCCTTATATCCTATAGTCATGGTTTCTAGGTGATTCTGAATTTTAAACATAACAGACAGTGTTGCTTTCTTAGAACATGAATTTGCGGATTGTGAGCATTACAAACCCTATAGGCATGCTTTCTAATTTGTTTGCGAAATAAGGCAGTGAAACAGTTTGATAGTTCAAAATTACCAGCGTTGATTTTATTAGCNCCAAGTTTATTATGGTAAGAGCCTAAGTCTACATCCCCAACAGAGTAGCCATGCTGTCGCGCCCCTGTTTTTCTCTCTCGAAAATCGGGTTTCGACATGTGACAACTCTTTTAAAGGAGTCATTAAAAGAGGAGAGTCACCACCTAATGGTTTAAGGTACGTTAGGGCACCTATTCACATATGACTCAGGTTTGACTAGTTTGCATCACCAAAGATCGGGTAAGGGCTCGAAATTATCTCGAAGAGAAGGTGTTAGTCACTCTTCGAGGTCCACAACTGTGGGTCCCGGCTGAACTTGAATTATATGAATTAGTCGGATAAATAAAGACAGAGAAAGCAAGAAGTTTGAGAAATTTTATTATTAAAAGTCTTTGAGGAAATGCAAACACTTTATTCAAATTTAAAAAGGGAATAAGATGGGGGGTCCTAAGTTTTTTAGCCTAAAGGATCACCCCGTGTAACATAAATAATACTTCGTAACTCCCTCAAGATGGGGTGTTACTCGTATTATTCAGCGGGCACAGACTATCATCTCCTGCTACCCGATTACTATCTTTAAGATATTACCTAAAGCGCACTAGTTCAATTATAAGTCGTACCTTATGCGTGCACTACCCGTCCCATATCTATGGTCCAGGAGGCATTGGACCTCTATTTTGGGTAGTTCTAGACTTTACTTAGGCTGCTCAAAATGTCAAAACTAGGCGACAATTCAAAACAAATAGGAATGCACTTAAGGACGGTTAAAAGGCTTAAGTTAGCCTCCGTAGTTAGACAATAAATGCACGCAAACAAATTTTTTACGTTAGGCATTAGATAGTTTCTGAATTGAGGAAGATTGAAGTCATTAAGCTCTATAGACATGGTTTCTATATGATCTGATCCAAATGTGCAAGAAGTTTCAGATGCAGGGCACCACTTTAGACCTATGATTTCTAAATTACCAGTTTGAGAGTATATGATATTGCTAAGTTGTTTATTGAGATTACAGATTATAAGTTAATAAAACCTATAGCATGATCTCTAAGTGGTTTACACAGTAAGGGACAATAAACATTATTGGAAATGCTCAGAATTTGCTCATGCTTTCTAATAGTGGCATGGCTAAGCAGTAAACAACGTTTGAAGAGTCCAGTATCAATACTTTAGAGCGAGTAGTAATACCCTATAGGCAGAATTTCTAAAGATTAGCGATTGGAACCGATTGTTTATATTTAGCTCCTATAGGCATGTTTTCTAGGTGCAATAGCAAATTAAATAATTAAAATCCCATAGGCATGATATCTAATGAACATGGTGCAGTTATGCAAATTGAAGGACAATTACTTGTATTTATTTCCTATAGACATGCTGTCTAGCGACACATAGCAGTAGACATGAGATAAATAAAGCACTTATGCTTTGATAGCATACAAGTTGTGTGAGTGTGTGATTTCCCTAATGGCATGATTTCTAATAGTGTACATAGAGAGTAAACGACACATATAGCAAACACATGATTAAGTTCTATAGGCATGTTATCTACTCATCGCATATGAATATTAAATCTACCCCATTCCCTTTTACTATCAACCCCAACTGTTTATACAAAGATTATTACAAGCCCAATAATGAGTAAAATAACAATGTCACATAACAGTGAACAGACCCACAGTAGGCTCAAATAAATACCCAGCATTGCATGGGCCTTCAACATCTCCTACAACATACCCAGGCCTTCAATAGAGAGTCGCGTTTAATACATGACTCAAGGGTCCATAGAAGGATCCAAACCAATTTACTTAACCACAACACCAAGTGTTGCGCTACTTGAAACAACCAAATTTAGACACACAGTACATGATAGGGGAAATGGAATAGTAGGAACAGTTTTGGAGGTTGAGGGAGTAACTAAAGACCAAGCCCTAGTGTGTTAGAGTTCATAAGAGTCTCAATTGGAACCCGAGCAATGCTCACACTAGGGAGGTCGACAACAAAACCTAGATAGCCTTGGCTTTCAGCCGGCTAAGAATGAGAATTCAGAATATCATGAGTAGTAAATAAGGAGAGCGGATAATGATAGAGAGATAAAAATTAAGTACTACACCAAGTTAAGCATACAGAGCAACTAATCAAGCAGGCCAACAGGTTCAACAAGACAGCAAAACACCACATAGATAGTCTCATATTGAAAGAGATTGGGGAAGCAACAAGTTTTCAAGATATACATAGATTATCATTCATAACATTAAACCAATTGAGACCTAACAAGTTTGGATTAAGCCAATCATGCATCTTAGGGTCATACTATTCAATATTTAGACATTGTGATAAACACTGAAGATGAAAGACATTAAAAACAGACTGGAAAAATATATTAGCATAGGAGCAAGATCATAGTTGAGGCAAAAATGAATGTTTATCTTAACATACTAAGTGATGCTAAGGAAAACATGTTTAGAGTGAACCTTAAAGCAGTGTTCTATATAGTTGTGGCTAGTACACAAAGAACAGTCAATCAGATACAAAACTCAGCACTAAATCATTCATAGAGGGAGATTTCCATAGAGTTGTAGTAGTATCCAAAGCAAGGTATGAAGAAACTCTATAACTAACAACATATAGTCGCAACAGTTAGATTTAGATCAAAATAGGCATGCATTGAAACTCAAAACTGAAACATATTCAAATGCTAGAGGTACATGACTGATTCTAGAAGAAAACAAAGAACCAACATAGAATTGCAGACCAGCCTAACACAAACTAAGTACAAAGCAGTAAACTATCTCATGCATTCAACTATCGTAGGATGACAAAAGAGTATCGAGCATTATAATAATAATGCTATATCAGGGATTCACAAACTAAATCATACTCATATAATTCAAACACATATAAGTATACAGAAGGAAAGAAAGAAAATTAACATTGCAGGGGTTAAAGCACTAACCAGTAGCAAAAATTATACGAACAGAAGGATAGTAAAGAGCTTAATAGCAAGAACCCCAGATCTCCGATGCTTCAGAGTTCACAAGAGCCTCGATAAGGGCTCCGAGCAGTGCTTGCACCGAAGGAGGTCGTTTAATAGCCTTGGCTTTCAGCCGGCCCAGAATTTCACAGAATATTCAAGTATAACAGAGTGATTGAGTAAGTGAAAGGAAGAGAACAATGAGAATAATAGCAGCGATTAGGAGATTTCGAGGTCCCTTCAAGGGGTTTTAGGGGAGGGGGTTATATAGTGTAGAAATCAACCAAGTAAACATAGAAAATAAATTATTCAAACACAAATAAGGAAAGATATACTGGAGTCACTTAGAATTGGTTATTTTTAGGGCATGAACAAAGGGGTTCAATAAATTAATCGGGAATAACAACTATCACGCAAATAATACTAAAAATAAAGGAATATAGAAGATTAAACAGAGAATAAGGAAAATATCATAGCAAAAATCATTTAGAGTCAGATTTAGGGCAAAATAAAGTAGAAAATAGGAAACGAATAGTCAAACACGGAATAGAAAAAGTATCAATCAATCAAAAAATCAGTAAAGGAAAAAAAAAAAGGAAAGTCTCAAACCCTAGTTGGGACTGACGACTTGAATCGAACCAATAATGCAAGAATAGTTCAATATAACATGCATANAAAATCAGTAAAGGAAAAAAAAGGAAAGTCTCAAACCCTAGTTGGGACTGACGACTTGAATCGAACCAATAATGCAAGAATAGTTCAATATAACATGCATATAGACGAAAGATTGTCGAGATCCTCACTGAATCAAAGTTAATCGGTCTTTTCTTGAGAAGTACTTCTTGCCAAAAATAGGGCAAGAACTAAGTAACACCGGGCAAGAACTAAGTAACACCGTAAACATGCGTATAATGATATAGTATAACAAAATAGGTAAGTAGATCATGGATTGATTCCATGTTTGAGTCAGAATCGGAGAGGATTAAGGGTTACGACGGCTAGGGTTTAATCAGAGAAGAAGAGAGATGAGAGAGTTTAGGGGCGGCAGGTTTAGGAAATGGGGTTAGGATTTGGGTGATGGGTAGTTAATTAAAACGGGGGAATGGCTAGGGGCCATTGATCATTTGAGATCAACGACCAAGATTAGAGGAGAAGAAGGTGGGTCGCGGACCGGGGCCCGACCGGGTTATAACTAAGGGGTAGTTTGGTCTTGGGCCAAGGGTTGGGCTAAAGATATTGGGCCAATTTGGTTCAGAAAATTAGTTTAAAACTAGGCTATTATTTAAATACACTAAAATAATTTATAAAAATGCTTCACAAATAAGTAAAAAAATTATTTATACACTGAAATGTTTAACAATAATAAATTTATGTTATAAAATTATAAGATGCTATTTTGACACAAGTAATATAAATAAAGAGCCTTTCTGTACAGATATAAGCTATTACTGCAAAACTGCGCAAATAGCTTAACAATATTAATGTAATTATATAAAATGAAGTAAAATATTTGAAACATGTATTATAGGTGTGAAAATAATAACTTTAAGTAGTTAAGTCATCATTAAATACTTTGAAGGAGTAATTAATAATTATTCAAGTAATCAATTTAAAAGCTCTAAAAAATATGGAAAATTATAGAAAATGCTTGTATAAGTTTGTAAACTAAATGATGATGCAAATATGTCATGTTGAAAGTATATATATGCATTTTTAGAAAATATGAGAGAAAAATTGGGTATCAACAAATATTACTATGATTGTTTATACAATTATGAGTAGCTAAACTCTCCAATCTAGGGTTTGATGGAACTTATTGGAATATGACTTTCTACTACGCTTAATATAAATCTACTTTTGATTTTTCTCTACTTGTTCAACTACGTTTTCATTGTGGTTGATTGAAGAGCTCTCAATTGACTGTGCCTATTTAATGTGTATTGCTTGGAAAAGGATACACATTTAGGTAGTTGTTGAATAACATCACTCCAAATGTATATGAGAAATCAATACGAAAAGGTTTAAAGGTGGGATTAGGAATAACGAAACCTTGGTACGACCTTAGTGAGTGGTAAACTAGTGTCAGCTAGCGTAGTTCGAAAGAATACGTCTAGTAAATTGTGGTAGTTGCTCGGAAGAGTATTACGACATCCAAAGTACTAACGATTGGTAGAGAATACTTAGGCAAATTTATAGGAAACTTAGCGGGGAGGATTCCGACAATAAGAAAAATCATAACCCTAAATTCTTCCAATCTTGTCTACAACATTTGCTCCGTTAGTTATAAATTACTATATTTTAATTAATCTTCTATTAATTAGTGAATACTCAAATCGATATTTAATATTTTTGAAGGTTGATTACTTGAATTATTACAAAACTAGTGATTGTAATTAATAGGTTAATTCCTTGTGGAATTCGACTCCGGACTTGTAAACCAGATTATATTTGCAATGACCGTTGGACCTTTAAGGAGGCATAGTTGGGCGTGATCAAATTTTGACGTCGTTGCCAAGGAATTTAACGGTGTTATTAATTACAACAAGCAGAATTGCTAGGATTCTTAGTTTAGTCAACTCTCTTGATTTTAACTTCATTACACTTAAATTTTAACGTTTGTTGTCTTGTGTGTTACAGGTGCACGCCTAGAAACTCCTCGAGAACTGGTGAATTATTTGAAGAATTACCAGATCCTGAGAAAGTGTTCAAGGCATTAAATCGTGCAAACAGGAAGGACAAACGACAACAGCACCCAAGAGAACAAATTGAATTAGACATGGGTGATGTTTTGGATAATCAAAACAATCGAAACAATATGAATGACTCGAACAATCAGGGTGTGGCACCTCATATGTCAGAAGCAGCGTTGTATGATTAGGCACAACCCACTGCTGAAAATGTGACAACCGCAATTGCAGTCCCTCATATACAAGCAGAATCATTTCAAATCACAAACAACATAGTACATCTGCTGCAGAACAAAGGATTGTTTTCTGGGTCTTACATTGAATATCCACACCAACACTTGAAAAAATTTCTATCAATTTGTGTCACTCAAAAGTAGCCGAATGTGACACCAGAAGTAATCAGACTGTTATTGTTTCCATTTTTAGTAACCCGAGAGGCTCGGAGTTGGCTTAATTATCTCCCCGTTAACTGAATCACTACTTGGGAGGAATTAATCAAGCAGTTTTTGAACAAGTTCTACCCACCAAATAAGATTGCCAAGCAAGTTGATAAAATATTGAGCTTCAGGCAGAAACCAGCTGAAACACTGCAACAAGCGTGGGAAAGGTTCAAGGGGATATTGGTTAAGTGTCCACACTATAGCATTCCTGATCAGATATTGGGGCAAAGGTTCTACATGGGATTGGCAGACAACTTGAAGGCCAATATTGATGCTTCAACGGATGAAGCATTTTTGAGCAAATCATTCAGATAATGTAAGGTCCCGATAGATAAAATGGCTCAAAACTCAGGATGGATGACAAAAGACACTACAATCACCCATGTAGTTCACTCAATAGCTTTGGACTCAAACAACTCCATAGACGAGAATATGGCTACTCTGATGACGCAAATGAGTATCCTCACCAAGAAGATTAAATGAATCAGGCCAGAAGCAGGTATACATAGTGTCACGCCCCAACCTCGGGGAGCGCAACCGGCGCTCAACCGAGTGAACCCGGTCGAGCAAGCCTATTAAACCTTTCCTACCCGACTCATTCATAATCCAAAAAGGGATCGCATCACCATTAGTAAACACATGGGAGAGATCAGTTATATAAATATATAAACGTTGGTAGTTCATTTCTCCTTATATACAATATGCCATAGTTGAGTTTCCAAAATACAACTCGATCCAATGACCACCCCAACATACATACATGACCCACATAAACGTCTACGGAGCCTCTAATGATACAAAAGACCAATATGACAATGCCGGCAACAAGGCTCTGTCTATACCTCAAAATATGAAAACTTATACAAAAGAAGGACTGCATGACCCCTGGGAGAAATGGGGCTCACCAAGACTGCTGTGAGGAGAGAAAGAGAGCACCACTATTTGCGACGGAACCACCTACATCCATTCAAAGATGTAGCGCTCCCGGCAAAAGGGACGTTAATACTGCCGAATAGTACTAGTATGTAAGGCAAACACTAGTCTTAGTAGAATGAACAATGAATTAAAGAGAAGGCAGTCATAATAATCAATAAGTACTTCATAGAAATACAAAGAAACACCAAGTAAGGATCATATAGTTTCCAATTCAATCTTTCCGTCTTTTTAGATTAATAATTTTTAGTGCCAAATAACACAACTCACAATGATACCGTGTTTTTACATGGAGTCCGGTCTCGACCCGACCGGCTAAGCCATCTCAAGTAAGACATATTCATATCCACCATGTAAATCAATAATTCCAACACAAATGCCACCATGTGTTCAACATGGCATCCGATCTCGGCCCGATCGACTAAGACATCTCACTTGAGACATAACCTCTTTCAATTGTTCACTCAATTCACATTTCTTTCCCATCTTTCATTACATGGCACAAACAACCTCATTTATTAAGTAGTTCTTGGCACTTGGGAACATTTTGCAATTCAAGTCTTTCCCTTTTTATTTGTTCAAATAATATCATCATTCATGTCGATAAGTACCATCACATAAGGCATTTCACACATAAGGGAAGGAGCTTGGAAAATCATAATTACGTTCTCAAATAGCATGATGACATGGTAACCATCTAAAACAATTAGGGAACATGAATCTTTCAATCCAACACACTAAGGAAAACAATTCTAGTATGATCAAGTT
>AWOL01S0044467.1:0-14803 GCA_000715115.1 Nicotiana otophora | reverse complement strand
GAAGTTGACTCGGCAGATGATGAGGACGAGGACGAGCTCCCATTCTTGATACGAAGCAGCGATCAATCTTAGATTTAGATTCCCGAAGAAATATTCTGAGGATATTCCCTTTTATTGTACTATATAGGTTTTAGTGGCCCATGTGCCCATATAAATAGGAAAAGATGTAGATAAGGGGATTCATTGGACATTTTGTAAGAAATTTCAGGAACAGTCTCTGTACAAGAAAGGACACTTAGGGAGTTTCTTTGCCCTCTCTACTTTTGCTCTTATTTTATTATGCATTAGGATCATGCTTACTTTTATTTGGGGGAGGGAGGGTGTTGAGCTTATTTGATGATACATTTGGAATGTAATAAATAGATGATTCTATTTTCTTTTTATTTTATCTATCTTTAGTAGTTATTGCTTTCATTAGCTTTTTTATTTTTTACTTTGATTTTGTTTATGTTAGTACCTTTTATGTTTTTCGTATTAGTATGGATAATAAACTTTTGGTTTTCTTAATGCCATAGTTATTTTCAAATGTGGTCTTTTGTGTGAACCGGGTGACTCTGCCCGAGGATGGATGGTGTAATAACTTTCTTAAGGGAATGAGTCCATTTTGTGTTTAGATAATGATAATAGTAGTAGTAATAAATAAAAGCCCAAGTCATTCTCTAAAAATAGTTATTCATGTTTCATTTGGCACCAACACACTTAACTGCGTGCTTATGATTTAAAATAAAATTTTTGAAAGAAAATAGCTCTAATTAGAAACTTTGAGATTTTTGAATTGACTTTGATAATTATTGAGTGGTTGATTAGACCATAGTGATATTTAACTTGATTGTGATCGTTGTAGCTTTTAGACTCTATCCTCTTTTACGGTCTAGTCGCATGAGAAGTGGAGTGATTTTTGTTGCTAGTCCAAGTATTTGAGTAGATGGTTTAGAACTTGCCCGAATGTGTTTCAAGGCAAAATTCTAGATTTGCTTGGTTTGGAAGATGATTATAGGCTTTCCTTGGTCCGTTTGAGTTTTCTATTATCACCTAATGCTTGTTATCCCTAGTCGACTCCTTTGAGCTTTTAGCCTTTCTTTATTGGTAACCATCCTACAATCCTTTACCCATTTTGTCTATAATCCTCTCTTGGCACCCTGGCCTTTCTTAATACTCTTATGAAATAAGTGGCTTAATGCATAAGTTTGGGACGAATGAGGGAGTTGAGAAATCTAAAAGAGGTATCAAGGTAATAAAAGATCTCTATGAAAATAGAAGGCAATAAAAGAAAAGAACAATAAAAAATACCAAAAAGAGAACAGGAAGGAAGGTTGATGCAATCAAAAGGAGGAAATTATCTCTAGTATAAGCATCAAGGGAGAAAAGGAATGAAATGAACAATAAAGGATGATGTCAAGTCTCTCTAGCCCCAAAGAAAAGGAAATGCATCTAAGAGTTGGTAAATGTGAGCCAAGAAATGAAAATATGGAGTGCTTAAGGAAGGGTGTAACCACTTATCCCATATGGTATCCTACCCTAATCCAAAAGCCTTCATTATAACCCGAAAGAAGTCCTACTTAATTTTGCACCGAGTGAGCTTACATTAATGGAGATCTACATGAGGAAAAAGCCTATGGTACTTGAAGCTTTACTTGTGACATTCCTTTGTAAGAGAAAAGTGAAAGTTTCATTGATGTAGAAGTTGAGTGCTAATTCTTGAAGTGAACATGGCAAATAGAAGGTAGAGGAGGAAGAGTTTGGAATCCACCATGATCTACATGGTAGAACAAGAGTCCTTGATGAGTGAAGTCAATTCTTGAAGCTCAAATGTCAAATTAGAGTTATATGCACATAACATATGATTTGTCACCTTGTTGAAAATGCATGAGTTTGTGGGTAATTATTGGTCCTAAATGAGTATGAATTGCTTACAATTGACTCTTTGAAATGACCTTTCACTTTGAGGAGGTGGGAACTAATCTATTTGATTGAGGACAAGCAAAAACTTAAGTTTTGGGGAGTTGATAAGTGTGGATTTAAACCACTTATTAGTACCTTCTTGCTTTAGTTTTAGTCTGAAAGTATTGATTCTTGTTCTCAAAACTAATGACATTGTGAAAATTGTAGGCATGTTGGAGGATTTGACCTTAACGAAGAAATCTAACTAAAAAATAAGTAATCTAGCTCAAAAAGGTAAGAAAGAGCAAAACAGAAGAAAATGTGGTCCGCATAAATACACATGCAGCCGCAGAATGAGCAGCTGAAGCTTCAGAGGATTTTGAAGAAGCGCGGCCCGCATATTGAATTGTGCGTCCGCAAACGTTGGTCGCACTGACAAGATTTTAAAAGTTCAGAGAAGGTGCAAAACGATCAAGTGCGAAGCCTTGCCAAAGTGCAGTAGCAGATGGAAAAGTTCATCCATAGAAGCCGAAGTGCAGCCGCAAATATAATTGTGCGGCTGTAGAATTCCTCCAACTGAAGAAGAGAAGAAAAGTGCGGACCGTATATGGAATTGTACGGCCGCAGAACCACCAGAAGGGTATTTTTATCAACGAATTTCAGGGCACTTTTTTAGGGCAAGTTTTGAATTGTAATCAGCTGTACCGGTTATCTTTTGTTGTTTTGGAAAAGTTGTGACTATTTTGGGTGAATAATCATTAGTTTTATCATTTTAATCTTGGTTTATGACTTTAATTAATTTTTCTTCTTCTTTGTTTTTCTTCACTTCCTAGCATGAATAGTTAGATTTTATCTAGGATTGTGACCCAACTCTAGTGTGTAAATCTTATGAGTTAGTAAATTTAGTGCTTGTGTTATGATTGTGCGTTTATTATTTAGCCTTGTTTATGCATTATTTATAGAATTAATGGTTGCAAACATTGATTCATGCCTATTTGACTTGGTTTTTACTTGAGAAAGAGTGACTTAGCCTAGGAAAACTTGGCTAATAAGAAATTGGGCTAGTTAAGATTTTGGCTAGTCTAATTAAAGGGTTTGAACTAGAGATAGGGAAAATCTGACTTGAGCTCATATCAATTGTTTGAATTGATACCCACTTGGACTTGAGAAAGCTAACTTGGGCATAACCACTCTATAGTGGAGAGGTATTGAGTGGATAATTGAGAGTTGAGAGTTATAATACACCCCGATCAACAAAACAAGCATTAACGTGATTTACCCATTAGGTTAGCACCTAGGCGAAGGTTACATCCCTAGGTTTTTTCCCATTTGATTAAAAACATAAAAAATAATCACTCGTTTTCTAGTTTCTTCTAATTAGTTTAAATTTGTTAGTGTTAATTTTAGAATTAGAAAATAGAAACCCTTTGTTGGAAGTGCAATTGAGTTATTTCATGTACTCTCATCAATTGTCTACCCTAACACCCCTTACAAACTCCCTGTGGAATTCGACCCTCGATTCTTGTTAGGTACTATTATATCAACGGCCGTTTTCCACTATTGAGTGCGGATTGAACGTGGATCAGGAGGCTGCCTGGGCTTGTTAGGCGAGCAGTGCTTTTTCGTGCCCAAGGAGTGGGTGGACCTTAGAAGAGGCAGTCATGACGATCTTATTACCTTCAGACTAAAAAGAAGCCACATCGTCGTCCTCCTCAAACTGAGGCACCCCTACATCTTGAAGTTCGACCTCGAGGGAAGCTTCAGACAGGTCTACCACCGCGGGTACACCTTCTCCCCATCTATAGCCCTCTTCTTCTGGGCCCTCAAGTCCATACCGCGTGGGGAAACATCAACCTCCATGACCTGGGAAGGAGCCGGGGGAGAATAGGCACAACAGTCAAACCAGAGGTAAGAGTGGAGGAGGCGATGCCGTCTCTTCTCCTAAAAGAAAGTGTCGACGCCGGGTTCTTCTTGACAACCTCCTTGGCAGGACCTATTAAGGAATACAAGGATAAAAACGGTAAGATTGACGAACTCAAAATACAACATCATCTGAAAATAACATACCAACTTTACCTTTCGGGTGGAGCCGGTTTGTACTTTTGCCAAAAGCTAGGCCAATCTCGGATTCCCGCGGTACAAGGCTGGACCTTCCTGACCCAGTCAGCAAGGTCCGACACTAACCGGAGGTTCCGAGAAGTAGTTATAGAATGAGAAGAATCAAATCACAGAATCAAACGCGCATGATCATATAAAGAAACATGAGCGAGTAAAAACACTTATGGACACGGTTCCTAGCCTCCGGGAAGTCCGTCACATCAGCCACAACGGACTCGGTCTTGATAAAGAAGAAGTCAAGCCAAAATTGCCGACTACCCTTGTCATCCATCTAAACGATCATAGGTTTGCCTCCACGGTGGCGAACGTTTAACATCGTGCCCTAGTAGAAGCTGGGCATATATAGGTGCACGAAGTGCCGTAGAGTAACCTCGACGCCGACCAACTCAGCGAACTTAGTCAGCATCTTGATTATTTTATACACCAAGGGCGCGAGTTAGGCTGGACAAACCCAGTAATGGAGGCAAAATTCCTCCACCAAAGGGGTAAAAGGAAAAGAATAGCCGATGGTGAAGAGGTAGGCGTAAAGGGAATAATACCCTGGACGGTAAGTGTACACTTCGTCGTCGCCCGCAGGTACGAGCTCCACTTGGTCGGGAATAGCATATTTGGCCTTAAATTCCGCCAAACGCTTCGCCGTTAAAGAAGACTAGAAAGTCTCAACCACCGCCTCTAGTTTCCGTTATAAGTCCGATTTCACGTCAGAATTGCGAAGAACTATCTCATCCACTGAGGGAAAAGCCTTTGCTTCAACGGCAGCATCAATGTCTCCCCCGCAGACGAAGGCCGTAACAGCCATTGGGGTGACTGGAACCCCCTCATTCATATTGGGGTCATCTCCGCCGTGAGCACCAGAAAGAGAGTTAGACATGTTTAAGAAATGAAAAATAGGAGGAAGAAAGTTAAGTAAATGGAAGAAGATTTTATTAATTAATCGGCAAAGTAAAGAGGTTTGGGAGAAAATGAAGAAAATTCCGGTGGTAAAGCTAAATAGCAGATTCAAATGGCAGTGATCAGCCGCCCTTTTAAAAGAGGGCCCTTGGAATTCAAAACGATCCGTCATGATTGTGGCCGCAGTCGAAACGACCGAGCCAATCCAAAAGCTGCGCATGTTCAGGTATGATGTATCGGGAAATGACGTCATCCTGATACCTGACGTCGCGCCTCAACCACGTCAGATTCCCTCCGAAAGTAACTCGAAAAATCAATATGATATAAATTCAAAAAATGTGGCTCTCTTGGCTCCACACTGTCTACGTCTGATCACTACCACGCCCATCATTATCCACTTATCCAGTCTGTCCCTGAGGACGGCCTCAACAAGTGAGGGACTAACTCTATGTGCAAAAACTTCATTTTATATATTTGACCTAGTCAACTGTAACAAAGCCTTTGATGGATGTTACATGTCATGATGACTTGGGGGAGGGGGAGGAGGGGGAGGTCAAGATCAAAGGACGAAGCGACGCCGAGGTCGAAGTTGACTCAGCATATGACGAGGACGAGGACGAGCTCCCATTCTGGATACGAAGCGACGACTAGTCTTAGATTTTGGATTCCCGAAGAAATATTCTAAGGATATTCCCTTTTGTTGTACTATCTAGGATTTCGTGGCCCATGTAAATATGAAAAGATGTAGATAAGAGGATTCATTGGACATTTTGTAAGGAATTTCAGAAACATTCCATATACAAGATTCTCACTTTATTGAATAGAAACAAAGTTTGACTTTACACTTTCCTTTTTATCCCTCTCTCCGGATCCAGCAGGATCGGAATATACGATTGCTTATCACCATCCATCATTATCAGAAAGACATATGAGGAACTCATCATTGTTGGGTTATTTTTGTCTCATCTACTATTTGAAAGTCATTTATTGTCATATATTGCTCTCCTTTATATTTTCAAGTCATTATTGCCCCATTATTACCCAAAATGTATTCTTTAACGTTCTACATTAAATGCTCACTGTAAAATACAAGATCTATCCTTTAATATTAATATTGAATATGATTAACCCTATTTCTCAACAAATTTACTTGTATAAAATCAAATTCTATTTTTTGGGTCATGCAATATTTATAATAAAATAACTTTACTTTCTTTTGTACATTAATGTTAAAAATGCATGTCTAAAGGCAAAACGGTTCATTAATGTTGTAAAAGAAGAGGGTGCCTGAAAGCGTACGGAAGTGGACTACTATAGATTAACCGGTCAAGTTGTGAAAGAATAATCTCTTCTTCTTTAAATTGAATCCATATTTGTTTCGAAGCATATTATAATTACAGCAATGGTCAATAAATAGACCACACTTATGACAAATACTAAAAAATAAAAAAAAAGCACGAAAATTGACCGTATTTCAATTTTCAACTCCCTTTTCCCCCGTGATTTACTCCATTAACATCACTTTCACAAAAAATTTCCTACAGGCAACAGGCCTACACCTGTCTTCTTTCTGTTCTTCCCCATCTACTCCATTTTCCCTTAATTCTTCAAGTTATTACTCCCCTTTTTAATTTCAACCCAAATTCACCATTATTATATGATTTATTAATTTCTTACTTTTATTTTTTCCTCCTACATAATTTCTCCAACATCAATCCTACGCTTTCCAGCTTCAATTTCGTCCAATTTTAGGTATGCTGTGCATTTCTATATATAAATCCTCTGTATCTGTTTCACTCTAGTCAGATTCAATACAATGCACAGTATTATTTTTTAGTGTATACTGTTTGTGACATTGCTATACAGTATTATTATGTCTACTGTTTTTTGCTGCCTTTAAGTTTCTTAAAGATCCGACCTTTTTGCAGAGTTAATTGTTGCTATTATTCCTTCATGTTGGTAAAATGCTGCCATCTCTGTTATTTTACTAGTATTATTAGTACTCTTTTTTATTTTTATTTTTTTTTGCCTTTCATCTATTTTCTGTTTCATACTTATATTATTTTTCTGATTTTTGTTGCTATCACGGATTCTATTATCTATTTTCGTGCTGAGGGTCTCTCGGAAACAACCTCTCTACCCTCCGGGACAGGGGTAAGGTATGCGTACGTTCTAACTCCCAGACCCCACTTGTGGGATTTTACTTGGTTTGTTGTTGTTGTTACTTGTTACTATATTTATTGCTCTGAATTTTTATTTATGTTTGTGGTAATTTACATATTCTGTGTATTGGATTTTTCAATTTAACCCCTCACTCGCTTCGCGTGGCTCTATATACAATTTATTCCCATTTGCCTAAGCCTTGTGGGCAGAGTTACCCAATGCCTATATTGGTGGGAGGTAGCATGTACCCAATAGAATAGTGCAGCTGCGCTCAAGCTGTCCCGGACACCATAGAATAGTGGAGTTGCGCGCAAGCTGTCCCAGACACCACTGATATCAAATTTTTTTCTTCCTATTACTCCACATTGGTGAAGTTACCATCTTTGGCTTTTAATAGAAATATCAGTACTGATTGCCATGTATTTGTGCTATAAATTTTATTTATGTTCCTTGATTTTGTGGTAATTTACAATTTTACATATTCTGGGTACTGGGTTTTCAATTTAAGTCCCTTATCTGTTTGAAGCTGCTCTGAATAAAATTGTTGCTATCATCCTTTCATGTTGGTAAAGCTTCCATATTTGTTTTTATAGTAGTCTTAGATTGTTACTTTGATTATTAGGATTTGTTAGCAAGGTAGAATATAATAGCGAGTAGGATGGATCTGCTTCAAAGATAAAATTCTGGCCAACTGTTAGTTGAAGGTGGCCACTAGGAAGAAGCAATGACATTATTGTTATTAGTTCATGTTTTTGCTTGAAACTATCTATTATTACATGGGGTTACTGAGCCTTTGACTTGGGAAACAATTCTTACAGGGAGTTACTGAACCTTTGTTTTCTATAGCGGTGGGGTTGGACTGAGTAAAGGGCAGCCCGGTGAATAAAGCATCCGCATTCACGTAGGGTTGGGGGTAGTGCCGCACCTCAAGGGGGTGTGGGTGTGATGTAGACAACCTACCTTTCAAAGAGTTCATCATCAACCGCCATCTACTTCAAAGATCCCAATGAAAATCTTTTTCAAATACAAAAATTCAGTATCTTCCCTTGAATTAGTGAAGTAGACCAGAATAAGAAGGGCGTCAAGTGGTTGATATTATCCCTCCTGGACTAGAAGTTCTTGTTTCCGAGGGCAAATCTATCAAATTTGATCTAGGAGAAGTTATCTCAAATCTTTCCACCAGCGAACCAAACCTGGACTAGGTTAGGGGCCTTGAAAAAGGGAATTCCCTGCTTCCTGTTTTGCTTTCTTAGCGAAATGCTTGCTTCCGCTCACATCAAACATCGTTCTTTTCCCTTTCGCCCCTACCTTGGTGTTGACCTAGGTTCGTTAGCTTCCTTTCTTGCCTCGTATGGGAAGTAACTTCATTAAGCCATTCCACTAAAATGCTCTTTATTGATTGAGCTTTCTCAGTGTTGGTTTGAAAGCCTTGACAATTCGGTTTGCGTAGTTCGTAGCCATTATTCGAGGAAAGAACTTGTATTACAAGGATTCAGTAACTCAATCATTGTGGAAGGCAGGAAACTTTCGTCTAGTGGTCATGGGAAAGCCAGGACCTGTATATAATAAGTCAATACTGGGTCATCGAGACATTCCACTCGAACCAGTGACCTATAGTTCACACGGAGACAACTTTACCGTTGCTCCAAGGCTCCCCTTCGGGTTGGACCGAGTGTGGAAAGATTTTAATTGGGTTAAGGCAGGGGTGTTGGTTTTTCTTGAGATAAAGTGAAGGAACCAGAAAGGGTCTGTAAATCGGAATGAGCTTTAAGTATTTGTTGATTCATCCTTGTTACTGGACTCGATCAATGAGAATTGAAAAAAGTGATTTCTATGTGGTGGAGCGGCATTTATCATTCTCAAACCTAGAGAAGGAAGCTTAAGGAAAGCAGCAGCTTTTGATAGATAAATGGAGTACTATTTAAATGCCATTTCTTAAAGATGCCTACTTCCTGAATTGAGAGCGTGTATTAGTTTATAGAGTATCATTGTCCATTACCTTCTCCCACAGGTGGCTTTTTGTGATCTATAAGTGTCTCATTTTGTGGTCCATATCAAAAGTCTTCAAAATTGTGCCTGTGAATCTGTAACTGCACATTTCACCCCAGAAACAGTACTTTTTCTATTTTTGCTTCTAACATTTTCCTTTCAATAATTGACAGATGTTAATGTGAAGCAAACAAAAGTTGATTGTGGGGGAATGAGTTCAAGTCCAGACATCCCTAATGTTCAAGGATGAAGGGAGGTTTGAAGGTGTCGCAGATCTCTCTCATCCTTATTGGATTCGTATGTGCTACTGTTCTTCTTTTGGCATATGTGAAAAGCCTATTTCTTTCTTCTCCAGTACTACCTCAGAATCATGTGCTCCAGCTTTCTCCAGGTTTGCATAAACCATCGACATACCATTGGTATCTTTTTCATTTTCCATTACGGGTTAACTAATATCTTCATCAAGTTTAAAGAATATGGTAGTATTTTGCATTGGAGCTCTCTGCTGTTTGGGCCCTTATTAGTGATCAAACCATTTTATATATCTTTTTGAGTACAATAGGTCTTTCTTTAGTTGAGATGCATTTATGTGTCAAAGTTTGCATAAAACACCAGTACTATTGAATCAGCCACCTTTGATTGTGAGGATCTCTTATGAAGAAAACTTGTCTCAATGGGAAAGTCACATTCCTTGAAGTGAACACGTCTCATTTTTTTTAATGTGAGTTTAGGTCACATGCTTACTTTGTGGACACCTTTTTGTCAAAGGGTTTGGCTGGATCTTTGCCACAGTGATATTATTTTTTGTGGGCACACTGCTGACCTTGTTGATCTAGCTGCAAATTGCTAAACCATAGTTTTTCTGTTCTCAACTTTTTTATCTTCTAAGAGAATGGTCAAGTTCTTGTATTTCAACTACTTTTTAAAAGGACTATTCTGAATTAGGAGTTTAGGACTGAACTCCTTGGTGGAAATGTTGCAGGATCCTTTTGGATTACATACTTATACTCTTTTCTCTGGCAGATCTTAAAGTGAAAGATGAAGAAGCTTTGGGAGAAGGAAGTGGTTTGGGGCAATCAGAAGAAAGTGTAAACTTGGAATCCGAGAAATATTCTACTTATACAAACTCTTCACCAGTGATTAAGGTGACTGAAGAATTGATTTCTCATGGTGAAGAAGCTTTGGGAGAAGGAAGCGGATCAGGGCAAGTAGAAGAAAGTGTTAACTCTGAATCTGAAAAGTATTCTACTTATACAAACTCTTCACCAGTGATTAAGGTGACTAAAGAATTGATTACTCGTGAAGAAATAAGAGGTAGGTCTTGTTCAGCACATCATAATTTCCTCATCTCAAATACCTAAATCTTGACGAATTAGAGACATTATAAAATTATGTTAACTTCTCTATCTGAAAATATGGGTGCCTTTTGTTCTTCCAAATTTAAACAAACGAAGAAGTCCCCTTTCCCTGAATAGTAACAGTAAAAGTAACTTATACTCTAGCTTATTTTATACTGAATCATCCCTCGCAAACTTGAGCTGTGTTTACGAAAGTGGAGTATTACATTGTAATGGATTACTTTCACAGGGTCGTCTTGACGTGCTAAAGTTTAATGGATTCTTTCGTTTTATTCCGAGATACTACTAAAGTTAACTGATCTCTAGTCTCTACAATTTCATACTTCAATTGTGTTTTCCGGCAGTGCAGGTCCCAACTTTACTATAAAGGGAGATCTAAAAAATGTTTCAGACAAGAAAACTGGTTCAATGGAGCAGCAAACTGCCGTTTCCACTCCTGTGAGTTCTGGGGGTGAACATAGTGAAAACTTGACAACCACCCTGAAAAGACAAGGTGACCTATCTTTCTTTTTTTGTTCTTATTTTTCTAGTCATTGGTTTTCTTTTTCCTTTTCTCCGACCACATGATAATTGGCGTTGTGGAACTGAGCGAATTTGTCTTAGTTTTTACCAGTTCTTGAGATGTCCTTCTTTTGGGTCTTTGTTAATCAGAGAAGCCGTGTTTTAGCTGCCCTTAAATTGGTTGGTGGATTTGATTTAATAGGTAGAAAGTGATCTGATACTAATACCTTATCTAAATTTTCAGGTTGTAACTTTGCTAAAGGCAGATGGGTTGTAGATGATAGCCGACCTGTATATTCTGGATTTGACTGCAAGCAATGGTTGTCATCTATGTGGGCTTGCCGTTTGACACAACGTACAGATTTTGAATACGAGAAGTTACGTTGGCGACCAAAAGATTGTCAGATGGACGAGTTTACAGGAGTTAAATTTCTAAAAAGGTAACAGTATAACTTATCTTATGAAGTCATTATTTCTGATCCTTGAATCAAGTTTGAGATGTGGTCAGAATCCATGTTATTTTCATTCAACCGCTACATTTTATTGACTGGATGAAAACCTTTTCTCTATTGTGTTCCTAGCATAACTTAAGTAGTGCACCTTCATTTGGCTGGTTGTTTTCGAGGCCAGTAAGAATAGGCACTTGATTGAACCAAAATATTCAAAATGTATGTCCTTCCTGAAATGCTATAGTCTGTGACAGTAGAGCTATCTTGTATCTTGTGGCTTGTTGCCCTCCCTCTCTTGCACATACAAACTCAAAATATGAAAAATATGTTACAGCATCTTTCAGAGTCTAGGTTCTTGTTGCTTAATATTACCATCTCTCTTCCTTGATTCATCAAGTAAAATTATTTGGATCTAGTATTCCACATTTAAGAGATTCACTAAAATTGATGGTGCATCCAGGATGCAAAACAAGACTCTGGCTTTTATTGGGGATTCGCTCGGTAGACAGCAATTTCAATCACTTATGTGTATGATTACTGGTGGAAAAGATAGACCCAATGTTCTTGATGTGGGGCATGAGTATGGTCTTGTCCAATCTCGTGGTTCTGCTCGACCTGATGGATGGGCTTATCGATTTCCAGACACCAAAACAACTATTCTTTACTATTGGTCTGCTAGTCTCTGTGACTTGACACCCATAAATCCATCCGACCCTGCTACTGATTACGCCATGCACTTGGACCGTCCACCAGCATTTTTGAGTCATTTTCTTCCAAGGCTTGATGTTGTTGTCTTAAACACAGGACACCATTGGAATAGAGGAAAGCTTAAAGCCAACCGTTGGGTTATGTACGTCAATGGTGTTCCTAACACGAACAGGAAAATTGCAACTATTGGTGGTGCCAAGAATTTTACAATTCACAGTATAGTCAATTGGGTGAATTCACAGCTGCCAAAACACCCTCGTTTAAAAGCATTTTATCGGTCTATATCGCCGAGACATTTCTTTAATGGAGAATGGAACACTGGTGGGACCTGTGATAACACTACTCCGCTTTCCGAGGGAAAGGAAGTTCTACAAGATGAATCAAGTGACCCTGATGCAGCAGCAGCTGTAAGAGGAACAGCTGTTAAGCTTTTGGATGTCACTGCTTTATCCCAGCTGAGAGACGAGGGTCATATATCTCGATACAGCATCAAAGCAACACCTGGAGTCCAGGATTGTTTGCATTGGTGCTTACCTGGTGTTCCAGATACATGGAATGAACTTCTTTTTGCTCAACTTTAACATACCTAAACTGGCAGATGACAGTGTCTAGAGTTATTTTCCATCTGCCGGTCAAAGGAATGGAAGTTGCCAAATACTACATGAATAATGTCTGGTTGATTTTACTTATTGGAGGGGGACAGCTTGTGATCAGGATGTTGATTCATGGAGACACTCCCAAGTTTGAGTGCTGCGGCAGTTGCATGTGCTCATCGACCATTTTTTAGGACTAGATGACGGACATATACATTATTCGTAGACATTGGAGATGCTTCAGCTTTTTGCTGATTGGACACATACAGAGAACTACTGCTGCTGCTGTGCCATATGTTAAAGACTAGTTTCAAAGGGGTTGAGGGTGAATAGAGCTCGACCCAATTTGTACACTGGATTTAGGATGAATTTTGTACTCTTAGAAAGATGAGAAAACTACCCAAGGTTATTTTTCCGTTAATCAAGTGATCCTTAAATGTTTCCATTTGCGTATGATCACGTTAAGTTTCTCTATAAATCAAATGATGCTTAAATGTTTCTATTTGCTTATGATAAAGATCACTAGTTGCGAGGATGGTCAAGCAACCTGATGACTTTGGAAAGCAGAAATGTAAGACTGTACTCTTCCTTACTACTCCTACTGAATCACGTCGGGCAATCTGTAGTTGCAGTTTTAGTAACTATTTCCCTATCCAGTCCCAATCATGGCATTTTTGATGTATGATATCAACGTTTGTTTTTTGCTGAGCAGGGTTTTGAGAATTGTTAGTACTACTTTATAATGTTAGATCTAATTATTCTCTGTATTTAGTAGTTTTGCTCTACAGTTTCTGCAGTGTTCCCCTTTTGACGCCCTGTGGGAATATGTAGTCTATGTTGCTCGGACTTTTCAAAACATGCTGCTTAGTGCGTGTCAATAATATTTTTGGAGAGTCAAACATACTGCTTGGTGTGTGCCAGTAATATTTTTGGAGAATCCGAGCAACATAGCGTGTAATCCAGTAATACAGTTTTCTCCATAATCGCAATTCGTTTGATAAGGCGGTGGCGGTAACGCCATTGAAGCGAAACCTTTTAACAAACCATTTGCAGTAGCATAAATCATATAGTTACGTTGCTCTCACATCAATGAGTGATTGAAGATGGAACCATAAGGTTAATATTTATTTAAGCGAGTTTACATTTTTACGTTGTGTACATAGAAAATAAACAAAAAACCAACAACAATAACAGTAGAAGCTTTCGTCTCAATACATTAACCATCAATAATTCTTGGAAGCTTGATAATCTTTTTGTGAAATGTCAATCAACAAGAACATGTCCTATAAATCAAACCCAGGATAAACAAACAGTAATATCGATAAAACAAATAATTCTACTCCAATCTATTTACATGTCCTAAAAATTCTATACACTGTTCTATACTCCTTCCATTCAATTTTTATGTATCATTACCATTTAGAGAATCAAATATATATTATTTGGCTATAACTATTCACATATTTGTTAAGTATCTCTAATTTTAACAAGATTTAAATTTGTTGTACTTTTAATTCACCCCCCTCTTTTGTTACACTAAGCAATGTGTACAAGACTTAAATGTAACTAAAATTACTGGAAAAGTTCCATAATGTAACAGGATGCATATTTAACATTAATATAAGTGTTATCTTTTAAAAGGAAAAAAATTAAAAAAATTCAGTAGGGCACTTGCTTTTTTCTTTACTTTTCCCATGTGTAATTTCAAGATTCCCTTCATTATAATTTTCTCCTATAATATGTACTTTTGAGTTTTGACTGGCCAATTCCAGGAAAATATTTAGATGCCGCAAACCGCATATCGCGACTGCGACGTATAAATCGCATATCATTATAAATCAGTATTATGACTGCGACTGTATCTAAATGCTCATATATCCCGCCGTGGTCTGGGCTCAAACATAACCTACATTCAACCTCCAATTCCTTCCCTGCTTCATCGGAGAAAAGCCCTAATCAAAGCCTTTTGAATTTCAGGTAATTCCTTAAACAAATCGTTTTTAATTTATGAGCACGATATGTAACAAGATTTCCCTTCTTTTTAAAAAAATATAGATTCTGCACAATTTGAGTTTTAAAAGTTTCCATTTTTTTGAATTTGCATTATTTTGTGGTTTTGAGTTTGTACTTTGTTCCGATAGTGAAATTTCCT
>AWOL01S0044466.1:4030-43973 GCA_000715115.1 Nicotiana otophora | reverse complement strand
TTAAATAAAATAAATGCTTATAGTTTATAATATTTGTTTTATAGTTTATAATATTTTAAGAAACAACCATAAAAAAAATAAGAATTTAATTTATTTTTTTAAAAAGAACCGACCAAAGTTGATCGAATTTTGGTCAAACGGTCAACACTTAATGTACCGACCAAAATTACCGACCAACTTTGGTCAGTAATTCTGAAACCAGAATTGAAATAACGGGGGAACCCCCATTTCTCTCTTACCTTCCCCTCTCCTTCTCTATTTTCCTCACTCAATACCTTCCCCTTTCCTTCTCTATTTCCCTCACATAAATCCCATTCCCCACCCTGCGTTGCCACTGCCCAGCCCCCGCCGTCGCCGTTGCCACTGCCACTGCTGCCCCTCTCTTTCTCTACCTCCTAAAAATTCTAAGTTTGAATTACAACCCATTTATTTATTATTTCTAAGTTTTGTTAATTAGTTATGAATTAGTTTCAATTGATTAGTGTTTCAATTATTTGAACATTGCATTTTATTGAGGATTAGGGTTTAGGTCTTGTTTTAATTAGTTTTGTTAATTAGTTTTATTAACTAATTAGTTTTGTTAATTAGTCAATTATTTATGAATTAGTTTTAATTGATGTGTGTTTCAATTTTGAGTTTGTATTGTCTTGAATAGTTTAGTTAGAATTGAATTATTAATTTTGTATTGTCTTGAATAGTTTAGTTAGAATCTAGAGTTTAGGATTTGTTCTTGTGAATCGAACTTTTAGGGTATGGGTTGAATTTCTTTAGTTTAGTTAGTTTATGTTTAAACTCGTAGGATATGAATTGAAATTTTAGTTTTTAGGATTTGTTCTTGTGAATTGAACTTTTAGGATATGAATTGNTCGCCGCTGCCACTGCCACTGCCGCCCCTCTCCTTCTCCATCTCCTAAAAATTCTAGGTTTGAATTACAACCCATTTATTTATTATTTCTAGGTTTTGTTAATTAGTTATGAATTAGTTTCAATTGATTAGTGTTTCAATTATTTGAACATTGCATTTTATTGAGGATTAGGGTTTAGGTCTTGTTTTAATTAGTTTTGTTAATTAGTTTTATTAACTAATTAGTTTTGTTAATTAGTCAATTATTTATGAATTAGTTTTAATTGATGTGTGTTTCAATTTTGAGTTTGTATTGTCTTGAATAGTTTAGTTAGAATTGAATTATTAACTTTGTATTGTCTTGAATAGTTTAGTTAGAATCTAGGGTTTACGATTTGTTCTTGTGAATCGAACTTTTAGGGTATGGGTTGAATTTCTTTAGTTTAGTTAGTTTATGTTTAAACTCGTAGGATATGAATTGAAATTTTAGTTTTTAAGATTTGTTCTTGTGAATTAAACTTTTAGGTTATGAATTGAACTTTTAAGATATGAATTGGTCCTTTTGGATATGAATTGAACTTTTAAGATATAAATTGGTGTAATTAGGAAAAAATAATTATCTTGAATTAACTAAAAAAAGATATAATTTATTTATAGTTGTAGAATAAATTAATTTGTTCTTGTGAATCGAACTTTTAGGGTATGAGTTGGATTTCTTTAGTTTAGTTAGTTTATGTTTAAACTCGTAGGATATGAATTGAAATTTTAGTTTTTAGGATATGTTCTTGTGAATTGAACTTTTGGGATATGAATTGGACCTTTTGGATATGAATTGAACTTTTAGGATATAAATTGGTGTAATTAGGAAAAAATAATTATCTTGAATTAACTAAAAAAGATATAATTAATTTATAATTGTAGAATAAATTAATTTGTTCTTGTGAATCAAACTTTTATGGTATGGGTTGAAGTTTTTTAGTTTAGTTAGTTTATGTTTAAACTCGTAGGATATGAATTGAAATTTTAGGTTTTAGGATTTTTTCTTGTGAATTGAACTTTTAGGATATGTATTGAACTTTTAGGATATGAATTGGAACTTTTAGGATATAAATTGGTGTAATTAGGAAAAAATAACTATCTTGAATTAACTAAAAAAAATATAATTAATTTATAATTGTAGAATAAATTAATTTGTTCTTGTTTTATTTGTATAGATGGAACATCGTACTTGGATGTACAATAGGAATTATCCTAATTGGCGGGGATTGCGGGAGGATTTTGTAGAAGGGGTTGATGACTTTATTAGACATGCAATGTCTCTTCCACCATATCAAAGTGAAGGAGTAATTAGGTGCCCTTGTGTCAGGTGCGATTGTATGAAGTTTAAAAAACTGGAGGAAGTTAAGCTTCATCTTTATAGAAATAGGTTTATAGAGAATTACTTTGTGTGGACTAATCATGGAGTGATCGATGGTAGCCATAGGATATTTCATAACATAGTTGTTGGTGAAAGTAGTAGGCCGGTGGAGAATACAAATCTTGATTCTAAAATTCAGGATATGGTTGCGGATGCTTTTGGGATGCACTTCGGGGGTGAGCCCAATGAAAATGTTGAACAAACTCCTAATGATAACGCAAAACGTTTTTATGAACAGTTAGAGGAAGCTAGTCGTCCACTACGTGAAGGAAGTCCGCACTCTGAGCTGTCTGTTGTAGTTAGATTACTAAGTATCAAATCTGATTGGAATATTTCTCAAGCAGCCATGGACTCTTTTATTGACCTTATAAGTGAAATAGTTGACCCTAATATCAACTTACCTGGTGATTTCTATAAGGCAAAGAGATTGGTTTCTAAGTTAGGACTTTCGTCAATGTGTCATCCTTCAGATGGAGAAGCTTGGAAGCACTTTGATAGGACATATCCAGATTTTGCTAGTGAACCAAGGAACATTCGGTTAGGTCTGTGTGCGGATGGCTTCACGCCTTTTTCTATATCTGCGACACCATATTAATGTTAGCCTATCTTTCTTACACCTTATAATCTACCACCTCAGTTATGTATGACTAGTCCATATATATTCTTAAATTGTATTATCCCCGGTCCACGTAATCCGAAAAGTTTAATTGATGTATATTTGCAACCTTTGATTGGTGAGTTAAAAATATTGTTGTATGATGGTGTTGAAACATATGACATATGAACCAAGCAGAATTTCAATTTGCGTGCTAATTTAATGTGGACTATTAACGATTTTCCTGCGTATGGAATGTTATCTGGGTGGATGACTGATGGGAAGCTAGCTTGTCCTTACTGTATAGAAAATAGTAAAGTGTTCACATTGAAACGTGGCCGAAAGCAATCATGGTTTGATTGTCACCGTCAATTATTGCCTGATGATCATGAGTTTAGAGGGATGAAAAATGCATTCAAAAAGAATAAAGTGGAATATGATTCTCCATCTCCGATACTTTTAGGTGAGGAAATTTAGGAGAGGGTCCAGAACTTCAGTAAATTTACTGAGGCTCCACCTTATAGATTATCCGGATATGGTGTTAATCATAATTGGACGAAACAGAATATATTTTGGGAGTTGCCTTATTGGAAGAATAATCTTCTCCGAAACAACCTTGATTTCATTCATATTGAGAAGAATTATTTTGACAATTTATTTAACATAGTGATAGATTTTAACGGTAAGACAAAAGATAACCCGAAGGCTAGAATGGACTTACAAGAGTATTGCAGGCGGCCTGAATTATACTTGCAGACAGCAAACAATGGTAATGTGTTCAAGCCCAAAGCAAGTTACACATTCACTTTGGAGGAAAGATGATAAATTTGTGATTGGGTTACAAAATTAAAAGATGCCTGAGGGTTATGCATCGAATCTTGGAGATGCCTGAGGGTTATACTTCAGGAAAAGAAGTATGGGCGTCCAATGAGTCATGATGAGATATTCAAAGAGACGCATATTATGAAGAAGAAGAAAGAGGGGGATCAAGATAGGTGGGTCGCGGACCACGCCTCGACTGCATATGTAAGCATATGTAAATTTACTTTTATAAAAATTTTAAAATACTGATTTAATTTAAAATAATATAGGGTCGCTACCAAAGTAACGTGGAGGAATTCATCCGTAGTCATCCAGCTGGTGAATCGGGTGAGCCAACCCAACCTTCGGACGAGGATGCTGAAAGAATATGGTTGGAGTCTGTTGGCGGTCCAAAATGGGGGAAGGTATACGAGCTTCCTACTAAAAACTTCCATCGATATAAGTGTGGAATGCGAGGAATAGGGACTTCCTCGCAAGGCGAGCAACTTAATAGGGAGAGTCTCTCCGCTATGCGGGAGACAGTGACAAAGCTCACATCCAAGCTAGAAGCAGTCAAGGAAAGAGAAAGGCTTAGAGATGCTCAATTCCTTGGAATGCAAGCTCAGATCAGAACTCTCCTATCTAATGGATCTTTTTCGTTGCCCCGATCTCGTGAGTCATCTCCAGAGGGTCGACCTCCACGTGATTGTTCCTCCCGTCCTACTCGTGATCGTTCCTCCCGTCCTTCCCGTCCTCTACAAGACCGTTCTCTATACCGTCTTGTAAATGAAAGTTCATCAGACATTGATGATGATGTTGTAGAAAACACCCCTTGACTTTTATATACTTTGAACTAGACAAATAGAACCAGTTTTGAACTAGTTGCAATTAGTTTTAACTTGGTTTTGAATTTTTATGTTCAATTGAACTTTAATTTGTTAATTTTAAAGTATTTATTGAATGTTTTGGTTGTTGTTGTTGTTGTTGTTGTTGTTGTGTTGTTGTTGTTATTAGGTGTATTGGTATGCTGGCGGGTGGTGTAGCTACCAAAACAGGTATTTTATGCCAAAATTAAACCCAGAAAAACTGACCAATTTAATAATAAAAAAAATATTCCAAAATACCGACCAAAGTTGGTCGGTTAATGAACATTGAATTCCCAGAATCCAACATTACCGACCAACTTTGGTCGGTATTTTGCCTGCACTGTTGAGGTTACCGGCCATAGTTGGTCGGTAATGTTTAATTTTAATTATATTAAAACAATATATATTTTCAATTACCGACCAAAGTTAGTCGGTTTTTTTAAATTTTAATAATTAATAAAAAAACATAATTTAGTTAAACCAACCAACTTTGGTCGGTAAAATTAAATTAATAAAATATGTTTCCGACCAAAATTGGTTGGTAAGTACTTAAACTTGTCAGATGGTCATTTTAAGCTACCGACCAACTTTGGTCGATAAGCCATTCCGACTATCAAAACACCGTCCACACCCTAATGGTCGCGTTTTGGTCGGTAATTGGCCATAATCAATCAACCTTGGTCGGTTTTTAGCAAATTTCTAGTAGTGAGCCTATAAAGCGTCAAAAAAATATCCTCTTTACGTAATTCAAATGATCTAGTATAAGGACGATAAGCTGTCCTAGTCCAGCAGCAAGAACAAACTCGACCAAATCATCATTTCTCGTTGTGATGGGGCGTTTGACATGGACTTCTACCGTGCATATTACCCAAAAACAATAAGTTACAATGGAGGGAGACTTAATGCCAATACCTACAAGAGAATGTACTGGAAAACTAGCCAATAAAAAATATACACGTATAGAATAAGAACCAAGGTTATTCCCCCGATCCTTGACTTGTATCATGCAGCAAAAGAAGAAATTGACATCTTCCTATATGACAAAAATGTACATCTACACGAGAGGGAGAAGCAATTTTACTTAATAAAACCAGAAATCTATATTTCTTGTGGCCATATGAAAGCATTCTTCAACTGCTTATGTCTGAATGATGGCATTTGTATTCTATCAAGTGTGTAGGCTCCCAATGTCTATTTAGGTAGTTCTATAAAAAATAGCATCTTGCCCTCCTGTGCTCCATTTAGCCATTGCATCCGTCACCTAGCTCCATGTTTTCCTTTTCTTGATAGGAGAACTATTTTCCTCCAATTGGAGGAAAATGAGTTTATTAGCAAAATAATTTTCAAGACATTTAAACCAACCAAACATGAGAAAATCAAAAAAAATATTTTCATTCATTCCAAATACACCCTAAATACAAATTTGATTACCGGCAGTTTGGCACATATTCCATTCCAAGGTACCGTTCATTCAGTACTTGCATTATCTCTCTGCAAGTTGTGCAACTTAGTTTTTAACGCACGAATTTGTGGCTTTGAACCTGAAGTATAAGCTACCACAAGTTTGTTCCAAGCTTCTTGAGCAGTTTCAGCACCAACTAGTTGGGTAATATACTTTCAGAGCCCGAAACAACTATCCAACTTAGAACAAGTTGATCTTCTCGTACGCAAATAATATTCGCTGGGTTAGGTTGAGTACCAGTCAGAAACTATTCGGGAACCAACCCACCACCATTAATGTGACGGCTAAGTCCGCAGCCCTTGACCATCGGAAGAAACTGTACGTCTTCCATAACAAGAAGTTTGAGGATATAAGTTTTACCCGCAATTGGTGTGCGAGATTTGGAGAAGACATGGTGGGAATTATGGGAGATGGTTTGCTAAGCGATTATCCTCTTCCTGGTAAGGATGAGGTTGCCTTGGAAACGTTATCATCCCCATTAAAGAGCTTGTTCTGATTGTTAACCTCTTAGGGCTCCAATACAAATATAAAGTCTTCCTCAATGATTTACATACAGAATACAAGTCCATATATTTACAAAACAGCAATAACCAAGAATCCTATAGCTATATGTATACAGTAACAAAACGAACTCAAACTAAGAACCTAGAGACCAACTCCTAAATGGAATACAAGAGCAGGAAACAGTTTCCTTATCACTTATTTCATCATATTTTTCAAATGTGGTAAATTTTTCTATGAAAGTGAGATTCGTAATCCTATTTAAAAACTAACTGAATCAACTTTCTAACTTACCGTTTACCCAAAAAACGGTACAATTGAATTTATACGTGATTTATAGATGAGTGAATTAATTTAATCCCAAAATGATAATTAAATGATAAAAATGTAATACTTAACCTTGAGATGGAGATAAAATAGCAGAAATTATAATTCCGAGAGCAGGGGTTCCGGGGACAATAACAACAATATAAATGAACGAGGAGATAAAAAAATGTTGAGCTTTGAACAGAATGTACCGTATGTTTGTCAGCAAATTCCTGTCTTACAATGATAATAGAGCTCACTATTTATAGTTGCACTTAGGGAACAAGGTCCTAAGGTCAAGCCCCTATTTAAAATAATTATGAGGGTTGTTGAAGAATGTGTAACGGCAGGCAGTGAATGCCATATTCTCTTTAACAGGCCGCACATTTAATGTTGTAGAATATTCTTTATTAAATGCTACCAGTTGGAAGGAATTTATTTTATTTTTATGAGCATTATTCTCTCCGGTAACAGATGAGATCATTGACTCCAGATCCGACTGCCTTCTTTCTTCGGCTCCATGCGTCACTTTCTCATGCGATCATTTAATATAAATAAATTTTACACTATACAGATAGTCCCCTTACTTTCCAGTGGCATAAATTCGTGTCACCGAGAAGTTGGTAGAAATATCTTTTTGGGCGGAAAGTTCTTTGACCCCTTCTGAAAATTTTCTGGCGGTTGATTAGATGCATGTCTCTCCGTATTTAATGTCCGAAACACGCATCATCCCATAATTTAGCATCACTTTTTCCGGTTATCGAGGTAATTATGGCCATAATTTTAGCTTATACACATCTAACTTCTTCATTTACACTTCATAATTATCTAAACTTTCTCAAACTCTCTTTAATCAACTCGTACTTTGTTCTTCAACCTTTCTTTAACCTTGTTCATGAGAAAAAACCTTCCTTCATTTCTGATAAAAAATGGCCTCTTCTTCCAGAAACCCTAGTTCTTCAAAGAACAAAGGTAAAGCTGATGATGCTACTCCTCCTACAGTGAGCTCCATCATCCCAAAGAGTTTCGTCACAACTAAAGACTTTGAAGAGAAGTATTCTTCGGCTCACCCTCGTACGTGGGCCGTTAGCAAATACTCTTCTTCCATCCGTCCTTCCAGTATTCTTGCTATGAAAGAAGACTGCCATTACCAAGATTTAGACATTATCGCTCCTGACCCGGCGGAGCGGATAACCTTGCCCAAGAAGGGTTTTACGTATTTTTATACGTATCCCTTCACTTTTGGGCTGTTATCTTTGAGTGGAGAGCTTGTCTCCACTATCGTTGAGTTTTGCATACGCTACTAGGTATGTCTGGCACAAGTAAGTCCTTATTTGTTGAGAACAATCACTTGTCTTTGGCGTCTGTGCCAGGAGACGGGAGAAGAGCTAACCCTAGCTCGATTGTGGAACCTCTATTACTCCAAGATCTTCAGTGGGGGAATGATAAATTTCAACAAGAGTGGCCACCATGCTCTGCTATCCAGCATGGATGATGATAATGACCATAGGTGGATGGAACGGTTTGTTGCAGTCACCACCAATGACATCATTCCGGTCACGGCTTTAACCTTTTCGGACTTATGGAACCGCACTTGAAAGTTCACCATTTGTCTTTTCTTTCGTTAAAGATCGTCCCATATCATTATTGACCCTTCTTCTTTCGCTTATTTCAGCGACTAGGTGGGTACCACCTAGGGTTGAAGGCTTGGACCAGTGGGTCCTGAAAATTGTGGACATTACTAAGTCGGAGACCCGCACGTGAAAAGAACTAGCCATTAAATATAGGTGAAAGGCCAAAAATCATGGTAAGTCGAACTCATCTTGTTTTTACCTTTTTGTATAAAGGAAGTTGTTTAACCATTCTCTTCTGTTGAATTCAGGTCTACCCCAGGGCTCGGTTGTCGTCCCCAAGGAGGATGTTTTGGCTAATTTTGCTGATGCAGCGAGGCTGCTGCATGAGACTTTTACATAGACAGATGTCTCCGGGCCTACTTCTGGTGCAAGTGCTTCTTCGTGGAGTCCCCATTCGGAGAACTAGCAACCAAAAAGAAGACGTTCCTTTATGGCAAGGGAAAAAAATAAAAAGGCAATGAGTGTCACTCCTGAGTCATCTCCGGAAGTTGTGGGGATGAGCCTCCCCCCTGAACCGGCCATAGACACCGTGATGATTGACGATGATGAGGAAACCAGCGATGAGGGGTGATGGTAGGCTATAATCTCGTATTTTAGTCGCTTATTCACTCTAATTCACTGCACTTTACTTATGTTGAGATTTATTTAGTAGTTTTTTGCACTTATTATGTGTTTTATACCGTGCAGGTATGATTCCGAGTTATTTAGATGTTGCGGAGCAAATTCGAGCTAATTGGAGCTTTGAAGTATGAGTAGAAGCCTAAAGGATTAAACCGGGATCGCGTTCGGGTGTGGAGTACCAAGTCCCGATGTCAAAAATTAAAGAAACGAACTTACTCGAAGAAACCTACACAGCCGTGCCGCATAGGGCGTCGCATAGGGTGGCACGGCTGTGCAAAATGTGCCCAAAATCCACATCGCAAATCGTTCTGGAAATTGCCACCAGCGCGTCCCAGGGTGCGGCGCGGCATACGACATGGTAGTGCAAAATTCTTAGAGTATCTTCCCATTTCCGCTAAAAAAGGGTATTTTCGTTTAGGGTTGATAGTTAAATACACGGGAAAAACACCATTTATGGACTCTTGACACATTTTCGACCTAAGGAGGCCAAGGAAGCTAAGGAGGAGTTGGAAGAACACAAGCACAAGGATTTCATCATTCCTTCCCCACTCAAGATCTGGGTTTTGATTGAATTTATATTTTCTTATACTTTAGTTTCATTTGTGAAGAACTTCTCCATATCTATAGAGTAGATCATTTTGGGTTTTGATGGATTTGGTATATTGATGATTGTTTGTGGATTATAACTCTATTCCTATATATTTGAATCGTTTGTGAAAGATTTAATTGATGCATCTATGTTCACTTGTTCTTGTAATCGAGAGAGGCATAACTTGTGATATATTTGCACTATATTGTTGGTTGAGTTCATAGATTCTTCGAAGTTATCGAAAGAGGCTAGTTGAGCCCTTGATTAACCTAGTTAGGAGGATAATCGAAAGAGGTTCTCCTAAAGACCAATCCATTACGAATTCTTGCATATCTTCACTGAGCTTAAATTGGTTCATATTGTGAGGTTGGGACTTAATCGAGAGAGGAGTTTCTACTAAACAATTATACTGATAATTAAGTGAATTTGAAAGACTCACTTGAACATTAGAAGTGAATTATCTAGAGTTAGATTCCGAACGATTATCTTGCACCTATCCTATCCACCCATATTTTCTCTCATTGATAACTTCCTTGCTTACCTTTATTGCGATTGTCATTAGTCAATAGCTATAGATTTTAGATTATTGATTATATAAATCCCCATTGTTGATCCTCCTGGATAGCAATCTAGCTACAAACTACGATAATACTGTTTAATTCCAATCTCTGTGGATACGATATTATACTATACTATTTTTTACTAGCGAGCATAATTTAAGTGTGTGCTTTGTGCTCCAAATTTTGATGCCGTTTCTGGGGATTCAAAATCAATAGTGTTTGAAATAGTTTGTAGTGCTAATTCAAGAATTAGCTTTTATATTTTATTTTTTTTTCTCTTATTTTTAGTTTTGTTATGTTAACTTCTCTTCAATATTCTTTTGCTGAAGAAATCTTGAAGAACATATTCTTGATACTGAACTCTAAATGTTGTAAAAATTGAGTATAACCAGCCTAAAAGAACGGTGGAAGAGTTAGTAGCTGAACATTATCAGTGGTCTGCTATGTGTTTTAAATGCGGTGGAAATCATCTATGGGTTGATTGTCAAGCAGGTAGGTATTCTTCCTATGGTTCATCTTTTGAACACTCTCACTTTGTCTCTAGTCCGTATAGGTACGAGGATTCATATGGGCACAATTCTGACTCTGGTTGGGATGAATACCCTTATTATAACTGGAATGCAAGCGAAGTGAGATAACTACCTCAAGCGGAGAATGTTAGTTTAGAAGAGCATATGTATAAGTTCATTAATAAGGTGGAAGAGAAACTTAGGCAAGATGATGAAGCCATTAACAACCTAACAATACAAGTAAGTCAAATAATAAGTGCACTTTCAGAAAGCTCATTGCATTGTAATGGTGAATATATGGAAGAGATACCATGTGAAATTGAGCGTACCCGAGATGATGAACATCTACAAAGAGAGTTTTCCACTCTACAAGAGGACTCTTCTTCAACTGCAATGATTGAAGATGAGGCTTGGGTTGATTGTTCATCCATAAAAGAAGAGTTCAAATCCCCATCTACCTATCCACAACGACAATTTTTATTAGAAGAGAATGAGGAATAAATGGTCTTGTACATACCAGAGGAACACTCACATGATCCTTCTTCTTCATTTTCTTATTCTAACCGTGATCATGTGAATTTTATTTTTGGGGATTTACAAGAATATGCATGGATTGATCTTGTGAATGAATGCAGAAACAAGTTGAGGATAATCCTACAAGAACAATCCACCGCTCAAAATGAGGCCAAGAAAGAAAGAAAAAGTGGGTCTTTCAAAAATCCCTAAAGGACTTTGGCCTGATGAGCTCCATAAAGAATCCCGAGGAGTGAAATTGAAAAATGAATTCAGAATTCGGGGTAAAGTTCACAAGTTGTCGGAAAGGGAAAAAGTCTGGGGGGTTTTATTTACCTCTTTCTTTTTATTTGTGTGTCATAGGGACATGCCATAATTTAAAGTGTGGGGGTGGCAATGTAAATATGTAAATAATTGTTTGTTTTCATTTTTTGTGTGTGTTTTAGTTTCTTTTGATTGAAATCATATTTCGTTTTCATTTCTTTTTGATTGAAAAACAAAAAAATTATATTATTTTCTTTAGGTAGTATAATAATTCCCCCTTGGATTTTTTTGTGCCGTGGTTCTTTTATAAGGGTTTTATTTGAACCGGGTGTAGTTAGTTTTATTGTTTTTAGAAGTAGGAAATTTTGTGCTGTGATTTTAAATGAAAGCAAATTCTCTTGACTTTATTATGCCTTGAGAATAGTAAGTGCTTTAGTTGTGACGCTTAGGCTCAATTTTTGACTCATGTATAAGCACCTTAAATTGTATGATCTTAACTTTTCTTAACTACTTTGATTAGGGTGTCTCGATGAGTCCGATCCTGAGTGAGTTATGTGCCATATGTGTGTGAGGTTTCGTTTATTCTGTGCATTGCATTTGATGTCTAGAACTTGCCCCATGTGTTTGCAAAGCGAAATAGTAGTTTTATTCAGTCTTTGAAGTGATATAGGCATTTCTTTGTTGAGCCAGTTATATGTTGCACCCGCCAAATTGTTATGTATCTTAGTTAACCCCTTTGAGCCTATAACCCTATTTCTTTGGCAATCACATTACAAGCCTTACCCATTTTACCTCTCGCGAGCACTTAAAATTGTTATGAACTTTGTAAAAGTTAAAGTGTGGGGTTTTGGTTGGCTTTTGAGTGGAACGAATGAAATAAGGAGAAAGGTGCACTATTTTAAAATAAATAAATAATAATAATAATAATAAGAGCCACTTGGCATGAAAAATATTATAGTTGTATTGTTGTGCAAATATTCATTGATAGTGGTAACTCTTAATGTATTTGTACTTAAAGAAGTTAGGAGTTAACGTATACTGATGTGAAGGTGAAATTATGGTTTGACATAAGTATGAAGTTTAAAATGGTTAAACTGTATGTATTAAAGTGTTTAAGGTGGTGTAGTCATGCTTATATCCAAATATATCCTACCCACTCTACAGCTTACATTACAACTAAATAAAGTCCTACTTGATCCTTGACTGAATGAGCTCAATTAGTAGAGTATTACATTACAGGCAAGCTTATGGTACGTCTTTTGTGGAACATGAATGTTGTTTCTGAGAGTGAGTGAATTTTTCCTATCTTGAGTTCCTAATTGTTCTTAAACTTTATTGTGTGTGGAACTACTCTCTATTATTGTGTGAGAGCACTAGATTCATGAAGGAAAGATAATATCATTGATTTCTGTGTTAGAGTAAGTGAGCAGGTTGTGAAAAACATGCGTGGTGATTTTGAGTCAAATCTTGAAGAGAGGATGTTACGGTATTGTGCTTAATCTTTTTTATTATTCTTGGTGTGATGAGTTAGGAGAGTTGTTTAAAAAGGTCGTGTCTATGTGAAGTGTAATTTGATTGCCCGAGGACGAGCAATGGTTTAAGTGTGGGGTATTGATGATAGGCTATAATCCCGTATTTTAGTCTCCTATTGCACTCTAATTCACAACACTTTACTTATTTTGAGCTTTAATTAGTATTGCTTTGCACTTATTATGTGTTTTATGCCGTGTAGGAGTGATTCCGAGTTATTTAGATGTTGCAGAGCAAATTCGAGCTAATTGGAGCTTTGAAGTCTGAGTAAAAGCCCAACGGATTAAACCGGGATCGTGTTCAGGGATCCAGTACCAAGTTCGGATGTCAAATATTTGAGAAACGAACTTACTCGGGGAAAATTACATAGTCGTGCCACATGGGGCGGCACGGCTATGCAAAATGTGCCCACAATCCATATCGCAAATCGTTCTGGAAATTGCCACTAGCGCGTTGCATGGTGCGGCGCGGCATGCGACGCTGTAGTGCAAAATTCCTAGAGTATCTTCCCATTTCCGCTAAAAAGGGTATTTTCGTCCGGGATTATTTGGGGGGATAATTAAATACACGGGAAAAACACCATTTTTGGACTCTTGACACATATTCGACCTAAGGAGGCTAAGGAGGAGTTGGAAGAACACAATCACGAGGATTTTATCATTCCTTCCTCACTCAAGATCAGAGTTTGGATTGAATTTATGTTTTCTTATACTTTAGTTTCATTGGTGAAGCACTTCTCCATGTTTATGGAGTAGATCCTTTTATGTTTTGATGGATTTGGTATATTGATGATTGTTTATGGATTAGAACTTTATTCTTATGTATTTGAATCGTTTGTGGAAGATTTAATTGATTCATCTATGTTCATTTGTTTCTGTAATCGAGAAAGGCATAACTTGTGATATATTTGCATTATATTGTTAGTTGAGTTCATAGATTCTTTGAAGTAATCGAAAGAGGCTAGTTGAATCCTTGATTAAACCTAGTTAGGAGGATAATCGAAAGAGGTTCTCCTAACGACCAATCCATTACGAATTCTTGCATATCTTCATCGAGCTTAAATTGGTTCATATTGTGAGGTTGAGACTTAATCGAGATGAGAGTTTCTACTAAACAATTGTACTGATAATTAAGTGAATTCGAGAGACTCACTTAAACATTAGAAGTGAATTATCTAGAGTTAGATCCCGAACAATTATCTTGCACCTATTCTATCAACCCATATTTTTTCCCATTGATAACTTCCTTGCTTACCTTTGTTGCTATTGTCTCAATAGCTGTAAATTTTAGATTATTAATTATATAAATCCCCATTTTGGATCCTCCTGGATAACAATCTAGCTACAAACTATGATAATATTATTTAACTCCAATCCATGTGGATACAATATTTTACTATACTATCTTTGACTAGCGAGCACAATTTAAGTGTGTGTTTTGCGCTCGTCAAGGGCCTTCTCTACATAGAAGACAACGACCTTCCTGAGCTCAACAGACTGCTCAATCTGTTGAGTTAGTTACACCAACTGAGGATCATGCCTCGGCTCTCTGGGAGAGTATTAGATGGTGGAAAATGCTAACTCCCGCTTCCGAATCCTAGTCATCGTGCCCGGTATCGTGAGGCTGAGTATCGGGTCCCTGTCATCCTTGGTTGATGAGAAACCAACAACTAGCACTGCGCTTGACGCAACCACTTCTCATCCTTCAATGCCATCAACTTCATCTCCTTCTTCACCAACTCTTCCTTTGCCAACAACAGCTACTACATCATCTCCACGGGCCATGGTTACCCGAGAGGAGAACATCCCTCTCCCCCATTCCCTAGTTCATGGGAATTTGGGGCAAAATTATGCTGCCTCCTTAGAAGATCCACAAAGGAGGAGAGGCGTCACCCTCTCGATTTCTACCGGATTCCATCTGTTGTCCCGACCAGTAGAACTTGCTAACTATCTGAAGGCCTTGGCTTCAGAGAAAGATTGGGAGAAAATACAAAAGGCTCTTGGGAGATGTTTGTTGAACAATGCATTGCACAATGCAACGCTAGTATAGTCTTTGTTTTCTCTATTGTTTCTTTTATCTGTGTTAAGGCAGGGTTTTGTATTTGCATTCTTGTTTTGCAGGCCAACCTCCTTGCTTCCGAGGGCCTCCAATGACTGATTCGTGATAAGGAGGAACTTACCTCTGAGTGGGACCAAACTGGTGCCCGCCTTCTGGAGCTAGAAGCTCGAGCTGTTGGGGTTGTTGATTTGGAGGCTCAGTTGCAGTAAAGCGAGCAAGAAGTAGTAACTCTTAGCCAGAAGGTCGCCCCATTAAGGGAACAATTCAAAGAAATTAGGGCTAAATGGATTGAAGTCCACAATGTGATTCTTGCTGCATCCGATCGCGCGGTTGTTGCTACATAAAGGTTGAATAATTTGAAGGCAGCCTTAACTTCCAAAATTGAATAACTTGTTGTTGTGGGGTGAAGTATGCGCAATTGGAGGACAAGCATAAGAATACCATTGAGCATAATAGAATTTTCAGCTCTACTGTCCGTGATCTCGATGTCAGCCTCCGGTCCGTTATATCCACGTGGGAAAATCTTTTTGCCTAGGTTGACCAACTTAAAGAATAACTCAAGTGCCGAGCAGCTTCCTTCGTTGTTGAAAAACATATGCTATGTACAGCATGAGGAGAAAAACCTTGGAAGAGTCTAAAGCGGGTGTCATTGATTTTGATGCCGAAATCGCTAAAGCCCGTGAGTTGGAGTTAACTACTAAAAGGGGTCTTCCGGCCAGGCCTAATGCTACCGATTCTTCTGGTTCTGGTTTTGAGTTCTAGGGAATTGAAGAGGAAGCAAAAGGTGATGATGTTGAAGGACAAAATGACAAAGGCCAAGATATCAAACCGGCGGTGGATCTACCCACTTATCTTAGGGGCGTAGATGCTTCTCTTCCTCCGTGTTCCGAAGATGTAGCAGCTTAGTTGTTGCTTTACTTTTCAAAATTTTTTACTTGTGTTGTTTGGCATATTTATTGTAAATAAAAACTCTTTTTCGTTCAAGTATAGTATAAGTTTCCCTTTCAGCGTACTTTCATTTAAACATTTGCGCAAGTTTGCTCTTTGCGTCTTTCTTTTTCGTTTAGGTATTTGTGCATGTTTTACTTTGGGTGTATTTTCCCCGAAAGTGTTTGGATTTTGGGTACAAGTTCTTCCAAAATCAACCCTTTATCGTGAAGGTTTTCATAAGAAAGGATCCTCTTATGTTTACGGTGCTTTTCAAGAGGACATCTCATATTTATTATGGCATTAGCATTTGAAGTACTTGTTTAACTTTCAAATGATAAAATCAATTCATCGTTTAGACAAGAAACAAGATAGAAACAAAATGACTTTATTTTATTACTTCAATTTTCAAAAGTACATAAGCATTCGTTGTGCTAAAACTAAATTGCCATTTCTTATGGCTAACTTGTACAACTTGTTTCTACAGTACTGGCCGCACAATCCTCGGTCTCGCTGATACATCTATATTTTCGAGTTTCTTATTCCGGTCGAAGTGGCAGTCGTTGTTTCCGTATCCTCATATCATCCCACCCCAGTGTTCAAATGCGAAGAATCGAATTTGACACTGGATGTTTCACACCTTCGAGGATTCTACTAGTGAATTGCTAGATAATCTTCAGTTCAATAACAAACTTCACTTCGCCTTAGGAATTTATGCTATCGAGACAAAGATTATCTAACAATCCCCCAGTGGCTTGCACTTGTGAATTGTTGGATAATCTCTATTCGATAACAAACTTTACTTCCCGGTAAGAACTTTGATATCGAGCAAAAGACTATCTAGCCGCTCTGTAGTGGTTCTTTGCTTGTGTGCCTTGTCATTTAAAGGTCTTATTGTTGTTGTTGAGGCCTCCTTCGTTGTATGCTTTCCGTTACTGCCTCATTAAAAATCTGACCACAAAAACCCAATTGGGACAAATATTTGACGAAGGGAAAACGAGTGCAGCACATACTTTCAGTGTAGGCGATGTTCATCAACAATAGTATCTTTTGAGGTGTGCCACGTTCCAGTTTCTTGGTAGCTTTTCTCCTACTTGATTTTCTAACTCGTATGACCCTTTCTCCGGTGACAGCTGAAACCCGGTAGGGGCCTTCCCAGGTCAGACCTAACTTCCCTGCATTGAGCTCCCAGGTGTTTTGAGTTACTTTCCGCAAACCAAAGTATCTCACTTTGAAACAAAATAGAGATTGGATCTTCGACTGTAATATCTTTCCATTCTCTACTTTTGGACTGCCATCCTTATATGCGCTAAGTCCCTACATTAATCGACAGCTCCAATTTGACCACCATTGCTTCGTCGTTTGTTTCTTCGTTCACTTGGAAATATCTCAGGGTAGGTTCTCCTACTTCCACCGGGATTATGGCTTCTGCTTCGTACACGAGAAAACAAAGAGTTTCTCATGTGCTCGACTTGGCTGTTGTCTGCTACGCCCATAGTACTCCTGACAACTCTTCAGTCCATTTACCCTTAGCTATTTCCAATCTCTTTTTGAGATTTTGTATGATCACATTGTTCGTTGATTTTTCTTCCCCATTTGCGCTCGGATGATAAGGTGATGATGTGATCCATTTGATTTTTAGGTCTTCAAGGAACTTTGTGACCTTCGCGCCTATAAATTGGGGACCGTTGTCACAAGCTATCTCTTTTGGTATCCCAAATATGAAAATTATATTCTCCCACAAGAAATCTGCTACTTCTCGTTCGCCAATCCTCTGGTAAGGACTTGCTTCAACCCACATAGAAAAATAGTAGTTAAAATCAAAAGAAATCTTACCTTATTGGGAATAAATGGCAATTGTCCAATAATATCCATCCCGACTATAATCAATGGCCATGGTGACAAAATCGAGTGCAGTGGTTCTGTCGATTGATAAACTAACGATGCATAGCATTAACATTTATTACATTTTTTAACATAAGCCTTGGCATCTTGCTCCATCCGGGACCAGTAGTATCCTACCTTAATTAACTTCAGCAGAATCTGTGCTCGAGTGATTTTCGCACATCCCTTCATGGACTTCTCGCATAACATAGTTAGCTTCGGAGGCTCCCAAACATCAGGCCAACGGGCCTTGTAAAGATCTTCTATATAGTTGGCCTTCTTTGAAACTATATCGCGGGTCCTTGGCGCGTAGTGCCCGAGCTTCCTTAGGATCTTCGGGCAACTTTCCATTCTCGATATAGTCAATGGTCTAATTTCTCCAGTCCAGACTAAATTGGTTGCCTTTACCTCATAATAGTTATCTGCATCTAGCACCAAGTGCATAAGCTGCACGACCATACCAGAATCTGATCCTTTCATTTTTGTAGATGAACCTAGATTAGCTAGTGCATTCTCTTCTCTCTGGATGTGTGTAATTCACCATTACCTAAACCGAGCGAGCAAAGACTGGACCTTAATTACGTATTGTTGCATGCATTCCTCTTTGGCTTCGAAGATCCCGTAGACCTGATTTACTACCTACTAGGAGTCGTATTTGATTTCTATGACCTCAGAGTCCCGTCCCCGAGCCAATTCGAGTCCTGCAGTTAAAGCTTCATACTCTACTTCATTGGTAATCAAGGGAACAATTATTATGGCCTGCCTTAGGGTTTCTCCTGAGGGCGTGGTCTATACTTTGCTGAGCCTGGACCCTTTCACATTAGAAGCTCTGCCCGTGAACAACGTCAAAACTCCTGATGTCGATCCCGACACAATTACTGCCTCTTTGGTAGCTAGAGGTAAAAGTCCCGGACTAAAATCGGCCACAAAGTCGGCCAAAACTTGTGACTTATTCGCAGTCCTGGGTTTATATTCTATGTCAAATTTTCTCATTTCGATGGACCACTTCACCATCCTACCTGAGATTTCAGGTTTGTGAAGAATATTCCGTAGGGGAAAAATGGTCACAACAGCTATCGAATGACATTGGAAACAAGGCCTTAGCTTTCGAGCGGCTATTACGAGGTTAAGGCCAACTTTTCCAGATGTGGGTAGCGAGTTTCTGCTCCCGTAAAATTCTACTAACGTAATAAATAGGAGATTGCGTAGCTTCGTCCTCATGGACTAAAACAGCACTTACCGCTACCTTGGAAACCACTAAGTAAATCAACAACTATTCGCCTTCCTCCGGTTTTGATAGAAACGGAGGACTTGACAGATACCATTTGAAATACCTTAAAGTATGTTGACACTCTGGGGTTCATTTGAAGTTGTTCTTCTTTTTGAGCAGCGAAAAGAAATGATGGCATTTCTCTGAAGATCGTGAAATGAATCTGCTCAAAGAGGCCAGTCTCGCGTTAACCATTGAACCTCATTTATTCTTGACAACTGGTTTGAGATGTCTACGATGGCTTTAATTTTGTTGGGGTTAACTCCGATCCCGCTTTGTGACACTAGGAATCCCAGGAACATGCCGGAGCTGACCCCGAACGCACACTTCTCACGGTTAAGCTTCATGTTATGCTTCTTTAGGATATCAAAAGTTTCTTGCAAGTGATTAAGATGATCACCTGCGTTCAATGGCTTAACCATCATATCATCTATGTAAACTTCCATGATTTTCCCTATTTGTTTTTCAAAGATCTTGTTCACGAGCCCCTGATACGTGGCTCCGACTTTCTTTAACACGAAGGGCATCACATTATAGCAATATGTGCCAAAGTTCGTTCTGAATGAAATTTTTATTGATCCTTTGGGTTCGTCTTGATTTGGTTGTACCCCGAGTATGCATCGAGGAAACTCATTAACTTGTGCCCAGCCGTTGCATCAATCATTTGATCAATGTTTGGCAATGAGGAGTGAGTCTTTTGGGAACCCCTTATTTAAATCCTTATAGTCTACGCACATGCGAAATTTATTGTTCTTCTTTGTAACTACTACTACGTTATCTAGCTAGTCAGGATACTTTATCTCTCGTGTTGAACCGATATTAGGAAAGCAAGTTACCTCTTCTTTGACAATTTTTTTCCTGACCTCGGCAATAGTATATGTTTTTCGCCTTACCGGAGGGATGCTGGGATCCAGGCTTAGCTTGTGTACGACCACTTTTGGTGGGATACCTATCATATCGGCATGCGACCATGCAAAACAATCGACATTACATTTAAAGAATTCGATAAATCTAGACCTGAGCTTGGGGTGCAGTCCTGTCCCCAAATGGAACTTCCTTTCCAAGAACTATTCGAACAATGTGACTTGTTCAAGTTCCTACACTGTAGATTTTATGGCATCCGTCTCTTCTGGTACCTGGAAATACCTTGGTACTTGATAGGATTCCGGCGACTCTTCCCCCTGGTTGATTTCACTTTGCTCGGGAGCAGGTGCCGGTTCCTATAATTTCTATGCCGCGGGCTCCTTCCCTTTGCTACTGGAGATTGAGATTGCACTCATCTCCCTTGCTGCCACCTGGTCACCTCTTATTTATTTAAATCCCTCGGGAGTTGGGAATTTCAGCAACTGATGATATGTAGATGGCACAACCTTCATTTCGTGCAACCATGGTCACCAGGGATGATATTGTAGCCCATATCGCCATCTACTACCTCGAATAGGGCCGTCTTCATCACCCCTTCGACATTCATTTCAGCAGGATCTCTCCTCGGGTTGTCATGCTTGCTAGGTTGAACCCGGCGTGGAGTTTTGTGTCCGGAATGATGCTTCTGGTGAGCTTGGCTTGCTCCAACGCCCTTCATTGTATAATATTGGCCGAACATCTTGGATCCACATAACAAGTTTGATTTTAAAATCTAAGACATTTAGACAGATTACCAGGGCATCGTTATGTAGTAGCAACAACCCATCCGCGTCCTCCTCCTTAAAAGTAATATCGTCTTCAGTGACTTGCCAGAGTCTCTTGCTATGGTTCACTGACACCTTCATCTTTTTTTCCACCGAGAATGTAACCCTATTAACCTCGTTCCCACCAAAAATCAGGTTGATCATCAAGCGCGGGGGATCTTATCCTGCTTTCGAAGGCTCCACATTATCACGATTGCGACCGTAGTTATTTTTAGCCTGGTCACTTAAACATACCTTGAGATGGCCATTTTTTGGTAATATTGCCACCTCTTCGCGCAGATGTCGTCAGTCCCCAATCGGATGAATGTGTATCCCGTGGTATTCGCACCATAAATTAGGATCCCTATGGCTGGGATCGGATCTTATTGGCTTCGTGTAACGACCCAACTTGTCATTTTGTGAATTAGCATCTCGTTCAGTGACTTAAGGTCCCAAGAAGCTGTGTGATATGTATTATGACTTACGTGTGTGGTCGAGTTTGATTTTCGGATGATTTGGGATCAAATTGGAAGAACAATTCTTATTTAAGAAGCTAAAAAGAAAAGAGTTGACCAAAGAGTTGACTTTTAAGCAAACGATCCCGAAATAGAGTTTTGATTATTCGAATAGCTTTGCATGGTGATTTCGGACTTAAGCGTATGCCCGGAATTGGAGTTGGAAGTCTGTAGAACAATTCAGCACATTTTGGTGAAATTAGAAAGTTGATGTGTGCTAATTATATTATTTTGTGCGCAGACGAGGACTATTAATATGATGGATATCAATTGGATATGATAATAAGTGTACGAGTCATATTATAAGTGATGTGTGGTCTAAGAAGAGCCCAAGGCTAAGTCAAGTTGGAAATTATATGATGGGGTAAAGTTTTAAGTGAGTTTGCACAAGACCTAAATTCAAACGAGCATAACTCTCAATATATGAAGTGTTAATGGTGTATAAACTATCAAACAAAATATCAATGCGTCTAGTTTCTAATGATTCAAACTGTTTGTCATTTGGAGATTCCTACAAGAAGTTATGACCTTATTACTAAAGGGTGGCAGAACATCTATGCGAGCCTTGCGTAGCCTACGCAGCATAGCAGCGTAGCCTAAGAACCGTTGCATAGGCAAATCCAGCAGCTTCCAACTGAAACGGGATAGAAGTCTACCCTGCGTAGCCTACGCAACTTCAAGGGGCATTTTAAAGGGGTTGAAACAAGGGGTTTAGAGAGAGAAAACATTAGTTCTTCAACTTAAAATTGATTTCCAGAGAGAAGGAGGAGCTCTTCCACCATGGATACACTTCAAGGTAAGATTGTTTGGCACAAGAATGATTATGTAACATCATTTAGAGATAACATTAACATTTTTATGGATCAAATCCATAGAAAATGGGTTGAATCTTCAAGAACACCAAAAAGAGGAAAAGTAAGATTCTTCCATCAAGAGGTAGTCCCTTCACTTGAGCTTCATATATATGTCATATTAGATTATGGGTAGCATGTTTATGAGTTTTATGAAGTTATAATGGGATATTGCATGAACCCTAAGGGTGGGCCTTGAGAATGCCATTTTTGGGTAAAGATGGGTGATTGAGAATATGATTCTTGAGTGTAAGAGTATTATTTATACATACACGTACCAATAAGGTTTGTGGAAAGATTATTGAGTTCAAATGGGTAAAGATTGGGTTGAAAATGGTAGAAAGTTTCAAAGAATTTAATTGAAGATTTGAGGGTCGAGTTGATGTCGGAATTTAGTAATTTTGGTATGGTTGGACTCGTGGTTGAATGTGCGTTCATATTTCGTAACTTTGAGTTAATTTTGGATTTTATTGGAAACTTTAGTATGTTCAGATGAGATTGATTCCTATAATTTGTGTTGACTGTATTGAATTATTTTTGGCTAGATTCGAACCATTTAGAGTTGGATAATTGAGAAAAAGGTCTACTATTGGATTGCGATAGCGTGATTTGAGGTAAGTATCTTGCCTAACCTTGAGTGGGGAAATTACCCCTTAGGCATCGAGTCTTATGTGCCATTTGTGAAATGTGAAAATCTGTGTACGCGAGGTAACGAGTACGTACTCGGGCTTATATGCACAAAATTGATTGGGTTAAAGCCTTAGGCATATTGTGTAGTAAATTGGATAATTATTGGCATTTATTAAATCATCGTTTTGCCATGCCTCAATTCGTGTTTGTTGAATTTGTTTTTATATGACAATTTGATGTGGTTATTGCTTGTATATTTATGTGAATTCCGTGAGTTTGGTGATTTGATATTTCCTGGAAATAATTATATTATCAATTTTCCATCTGCAAATAATTAATGAAATAAGTTTAAACCGAGGCGTTATATAATTATCAAGAATTTAGATTAATGAAGGCGTTGCCCTATGCTGATTATTTGCTATCTCTATTGACTGTTTTTGAGGTTTTATATACATTGTGTGGAGCCTTGGGCTATTTGTTGTAAAATTAATTGATTTTGTTATATCCTTGGAATTGGTTGTGGCCATTGGGAAAATTGTGATATGAATTGATTTTGTTACGTTGCCGTGATAATATTCCATGTAAATTGTTGTGTTAATTGAATTATTATTTTGAGGATATAAGGGTGGCATTTCACTGTTGGTATTATGTGGGCATAAAGGAGTCATTTCACTGTTGTTATATGTGTTGGGATATTGTCTGGGCGGAGCGATAAAGGTGGCTATAGGAGAGATAAGGGTGGCTATAGGAGCGATAAGGGTAGCTATATGAGAGATAATGGTGGCTATAGGAGCGATAAGGGTGGCTATTGATATTGTCACGGCGGAGGGATAAGGGGAGCTATTATAGGAGTAATAAGGGTGGCTATAGGAGAGATAAGGGTGGCTATTATTAGGGATGATATGTGATGATGTGGAGTTATTGCGTTGGTAATTTTCATGTGATGTTGTGATTTTCCTTGTGATTATTTTTATACCTTGTGAAATTTGTCTTGTTGTTGATAACTTGATAATAGTCTGATCTACGTTGAAATTGGGAGCCTGTGGTTATTGCCAGACGGATTATGAAATGAAATGTGGGCACGAGGTGCCGTGAGTAAATAATGATGGTATTGGCACGTAACTGTCCGTGCAGTTGTGATATAAAATGTGGGTATGAAGTGTCGTGAGTAAAACAAATGATGACATTAGCACGTGAATTGTCCGTACAGTTGTGATATTAAATGTGGACATGAGGTGCCATGGTTAAATGATGATGATATTTGGCACGTGAGTTGTCCATGCGCTTGTGATAGAGAAATTGGCACGAGGTGCCGTGAAAATATGAAAGTGGACTGAGACCCGTATTTATGATTTTGAAATGATGTGTCACATGGTGACTTTTATTCGAAAGGGATTTATTTGAAAGGATTTTATTTGAAAGATATTTATTTGAAGGAAACAGATTTGAAAGAGATTTATTTGAAAGAGATTTATTTAAAAGTATTATATCTTGAAGATTTCTATTTGAAAAACATATAGGCGAAAGATTTATATTGGAAGGACTTGATTAATTGATTGTACTTGTATTCATTATTTGTTGCGTAATATTTATGGTGTTCTTGTTGCCGTGTTGTGTATATCACTAGTTGATTATTGTTGTCATCATTGTTATTTATTTCCTATTAGTTTTGTATACTATATTGCACAGGTTATTAGACTAGTGAGTGTCTCAACTGTACCTCGTCACTACTCCATCGAGGTTAGTCTTGATACTTATTGGGTACCGACCGTAGTGTACTCATACTACACTTCTGTACATTTTTGGTGCTATCGGACTCGGACATAGTTAAAGTGTGATTGCAAGGATTCAAGGTAGAGCTGTTTGGTCGTCGGAGTCCCTTGAAGTCTTTTTATATTATTGTACTGTTAATTATTAATTATACAATATTGATTATTCAATCCTTGAGATCATTTTATGTATTCAGTTAGAATTTGTGACTCAGTATCCACCAATGAAATTGGATCGTGATGTTACTTAGTCTCTAAGACTAGATAAGCCGATTACAATAACAATCAGAGCCATGTTTTCCATATATAAACTCCAAGATTGGTAATACTGAGTCACGAACTCTAGCTGAATACATGAAATGATCTCAAGGATCAAATACTCAATACTGTTTGAATAATAATTAACAGTACAATAAAATGAAAAGACTCTAAGGAACTGCGACGACCAAGCGGCTCTACCTTGAATCCTTTCGATCCCGCTCTGACTCTGTCCGAGTCCGATATCTCCAATACCTGGCTCTGCACAAAAATATGCAGAAGTGTAGTATGAGTACACCACGGTCGGTACCTAGTAAGTATCAAGACTAGCCTCAGTAGAATAGAGACGAGGTACAGTCAAGACACTCACTAGTCTAATAACCTGTGCAATATGATATACAAAATAATAGAAAACAAATAACAATAAGGGCAACAGAAATCAACCAGTGATATGCACGGTAGGGCAACAAGAACACCCTTAATATCGCTCAATAATTAATAAATACAAGTACACCCAATTAAATCAAGTCCTTCAAATAAATATCTTTCATATATAATTCTTCCGAATAAATCTCTTTCAAATATAATTCCTTCAAATAAATATCTTTCAAATATACTTCCTTCAAATAAATATCTCTCAAATATAATTTCTTCAAATAAATATCTTTCGAGTATAATTCTTTCAAATAAATCTTTTTGAATAAAAATCGTACCAAATAAATATTTTGAATATAATTCTTTCAATTTAAAAAGTCACCATGTGACAGCTCATTTCATAATCATAAAATGCGGGTGTGAGCCCAATTTCATATTTTCACGGCACTTCGTGCCAATTTCTCTATCGCAACAGCACGAACAACTCACGTGCCAAATATCATTATCATTTAATCACGGCACCACGTGCCCACATTTCATATCACAACTGTACGGACAATTCACGTGCCAATATCATCATTATTTACTCACGACACCATGTGCCAACAATTATCTTCATAATCCGCCTGGCAATAGCCACAAGCCCATAATCTCAACATAAATTAGATTGTTATCAATTTACCAAAAGTAAGACAAATTGCACAAGGTATAAAAATAAACACAAGGAATACCCCAACATCACATGAAAATTACCAACACAATAACTGCACATCATCACATATTATCCTTGACAATAACCACCTTTGTCTCTCATATAGCCACCCTTATCACTCCTATAATAGCCCCCCTTATCCCTCCGTCCTGACAATATCAATATCCACCCTTATCGCTCTTATAGCCACCCTTATATCTCATATAGTCACCCTTATCGCTCCTATAGCCACTCTTATCTCTCCTATAGCCACCATTATCGCTCCACCCAGACAGTATCCCAACACACATAACAACAGTGAAATGTCTCCCTTATGCCCACATAATATCAACAGTAAAATGTCAATCTTATATTATACGGAATATTATCACGGCAACGTAACAAAATCAATTCATATCACAATTTTTCAATGGCCACAACCAATTCCAAGGGTATAACAAAATTAATTAATTTCATAACAAATAGCCCACGGCTCCACACAATATATATAAAACCTCAAAAACAATTAAAAGAGATAGAAAATAGGGCAACACCTTCATTAATCCAATTTTTGATAATTATATTAACGCTTCTTCTTAAGCTTGCTTAATTAATTATTTACATAGGAAAAACCATAATGAATTTAAATTCCAAAATATATCAAACCATCAAACTCACGGAATTCACATAAATATGCAAGCAATAATTACATCAAATTATCATATACAAATAAATTCAATAAATGTGATTTGAGGCATGGCAAATAGATGATTAAATAAATGCCAACAATTATCCAATGTACTACACAATATGCCCAAGACTTTAACTCAATAAATGTTGCACATATAAGCCCGAGTACGTACTAGTCACCTCACGTACACGGCTTTTCACATTTCACAAATGGCACATAAGACTCGATGCCTAAGGGGTAATTCCTCCACTCAAGGTTAGGCAAGATACTTATTTTTTTGAAGTTATTCCGATATTTCACTATCACCTTCTTGCTTGAATTGATCTCCGGACCGCTCAAATCTATCCAAATTAATTGTATAACTTCATTAAAATTTATCGAAAACAATTCCAGATAATAATACGCCGACTTAAAAATTTATTCCAAAACGGCAACAAACGTCAACGCATGGCCCGCCTCTCGGAACCCGACATAACTTTCACGAAATACAAACACCCATTCCATACGAGTTCAACCATACCAATTTTATCCAATTCCGATAACAACACGATCTCCAAATTTTAAATTTTTTTTTTTGGAAGATTTGGCCAAAATTTTGATTTCTTCCATTAAAATCCGAATTCAACGATGAATATAATCATAGATTCATGAAATATAAACACTTTAGGATATATGACACTTACCCAAGTCAAAGTCATGAAGAACTCCTCCAAAATCGCCCAAAACCCGAGCTCCAAAATCTCAATCGAAAATGGCAAAGTGACTGATTTTTGGTCTTTATGTTGCTGCCCAGTTTTGCACCTGCAGGCAGATTTGTCGCGCCTGCGAACTTGCTTCTGCGAGCACTGTTCACGCTTCTGCGCTGTGCACTGTTCACGCTTCTGCGAGAAAACCAACAAGCTGCCAGCGTCGCTTCTGCGTTCTGACCTGCGCTTCTGCGATCGCGCAGGTGCGCAGAAATGTCCGCTTCTGCGAGTTCAAGCTAGCCTCTGTCCAGCTCCCTTTCCAGTTGCTTCTGTGATGATTTCCTCGCTTCTGCGATGAAACTTCCGCAGAAGCGAAAGCATCAGCTGCTGCCCAAACATTCCAGCAGCTTTTCTTCAAGTCCGAATTGATCCGTTAACCTCCCGAGATCCTCGGGACTTTAACCAAATATACCAACATGTCCCAAAATATAATACGAACTTAGTGGAGGCTTCAAACCATGCCAAACAACGCCGAAATTACGAAACGTGCATCGAATCGAATTATGAGTTTTTAAATCTTCCAACTTCTATATTTTAAGCCGAAACGTATTAAATCAATCCGAAATGACTTCAAATTTTGCACACAAGTCATAAATGACATAATGGAGCTATTCCAATTCCCGGAATCGAAATCCGACTTCGTTTAAAAAATTCAATCTTCGGTCGGACTTTCCAAAAATCTTCTATTTTCCAACTTTCGCCAAAATGCGTCGAATTGTCCTACGGACTTCCAATTCCAAATCCGAATATACACCTAAGTCCGAAATCATCATACGAAACTATTGCCATCATCAAAATTCCATTCCGAGGTCGTTTGCTCAAAAGTCAACTCTACAGTCAACTCTTTCCATTTAAGCTTCTAAATAAGAATTGTTCTTTTAATTTAATTCCGAATCTTCCGAAAATCAAACTCGACCACACCCGCGGGTCATAATATACATTACGAAATTGCTCGAGACCTTAAGTCACTGAACGGGGCGTTACAACCAATTTGTTGTCCAAAAGCGCAACTATCAATATATCACAAGTATGTATATGAATCCCATAATCCAATTATTCATATAGACATGAAATAACCATAGCTTGATAGTTGACACCTGAATACATTATAGAGAGTAACCCAATAAGAATGAATAGACTTAATGGAAGAATGATCATATAAATACAATTTACTTATGTAGATTGTTTTATCAGTTGCAACTCTTCAGATTCTTCTGTTTAAGATTAAAGAACGTTTGTTAATCTACCCGTTTAGGAAGGAATGATTTAGTTTTCATTGTTATATCAATTGCAATTATTCAAATTCTTCCGTTTTGTGGAGTTACGAAGATACATACCCATTTATGGAGGAATAAGTTAGTTTACTTAAAGACGTTACAGTCCATCACATTTCAAGGCTAATTTTGTCTAAATAATATTTAGGAGGTGAATGGTAATATGAGCATTTAATTATTTATGGGCATTTTCGTTTTTTAACTTTTGACTTTGATTGTTCTCACTTTTAATATATATATATATATATGATTTATTGGTTAATTATCAGTGGCTCAACTTGTACACTCTAACAGTTGTTGGAGTGTTCAACTGGAACAAACTTAAAATAAAGCGTCCAAATGAAAATTGATGCTAACTTGGATGGGATGTTTATGTTTTTGGACCTAAATAAAAATAATACAACTTTCAAAACTCATTTTAACTTATGAAACACATCTTGCCACACCTCTTTTTTCCCGAGGGGATAGGGGAGTTTTTCCAATTAAAGCGACATTAATCGAAATTGGATTATTTATTTATTCAGAGTCGCCACTTGAAATAATTTATGGTGTCCCAAGTCACCAGTGTATTTTAAATGCAAAATCGAGGAAATTGACAATATTTTTACGGTCTGCGAATACAGAAGACCGGGTAAGGAATTCTGTTAACCTGGAAGAAGGTATTAGGCTTTTTCGAGATCCGTAATTTTAGCACAGTCGCTTTTATTGATTAAATATGGCTTGAATTATTTTTGGATAAACTATGTTTTATTGGTTTTCATGTTTTACCTATGTCCGCTTTCATTGCTTGATTATTTATTGAAGGACAAAATTACATTATAAATAACATTATAATTTTATTATGACTTTGCAGTTAAGGTCAAGTTACACAACCGTGCACTCGAATTTGGAATTATGTACCATAATTATGCCACGGAACCGTACCCATAGTCACGATAATCTATTATTGGCCACACCTAAAGCACACTACGTTATTCGAAGTTGTTTAATTATTTGCTAAGTTTGGGATTATTGTGAGGCTCAAAGGTTACGGGGTAGAGTTACGGAAAATGTAAGATTGATTATTAAAGATTATTAGAGGTATCAATTATGCCGGGTATAGTGAGATAATGCGACAAGTAAATAAATCCTACTTATTCATTCTATTTTATCTGTACTTAATTCTTGATGAGGAAAATTAATGGAATCAAATGAAAGCTCATGCTAAACTCCAACGTGATCTCTACCAAATCAAACAGTAGCTCATTTGACTTTTTCAATTCATGATTAATACTCACACCCAACATAAAGCCATAAGAACCCCACTTGACAAGAATAATTATTAAACAAGGTATGCACTTAGTAAAAGATTGATTCAAAACACAGTAGCATTTGTCGTTGATGAAACAGAGAGCAATAAACCACTCAAACTTTCACATTGATTCAACAGTTAAACACACCACATAATCACACCGCATAATTCAAAACATGAAACTTTGATGGAAATACTGATAAGAGCATGGAAACGAACCTTGAATATGCAACGATTTTCAAATATATTGATAAGAAAAAATCTCCGACTCGTACATAATCGCGTTCAAAGTGAAGAGATCCAGAAACAAAAATGAGACCTTCGTCGTCAACTCGTAACTGACCGTACACCGGAAGCTCGAACCAAGACCTCGTCGAGGACTTTTCCCGGACTGTTTTCACTCAGATTTCACCAACAAGTCTCTCTTATTTATTTATCTCTACTTACCTTCGTCTTACAGTGCCCGTGAGGGTTTTTACTAGTAAGACTCTCTCATGTTTTCCTTTTTTATTTTGCTTTTGCTTTTTGTGTGAGCAACTTGACAGTGTTCTATGCCGCATGACAGTCGTTGCTCATTACATTCTTGACATTCTTAAAGGTATATCGGGAGGATTTGTAGACTTACAACTCTTGGAATCGATTCTTTCAAAAGTGAAATGAAATCTTTGCCCCAGTTTCAGATACTAGGGATTTTTGAACTTATATTTTCTTATGAATTCTTATTTGGTTGGACCGAACACTGTAAGGCTGCCTACGTATCCTTTTTTTTAAAGGAATCAGGTCGAACGTAGTTCAAATATCTGACCTAACTATATATTTTTTTCATCTTTTTTTGTCTTTTGTTTTCCTTTTTTTTGTTTCCAAAACAAGTTAACCCAGCTTTTGTTTTCTGGGGGCATGGACCTTTGACTGTTATTTTCTTCTTTTTTTTTTCACTTGAACTTTAAGAATTGCCCCAGTTTCTACTCTTGGCGCATGGACTTTTCTTTTCATTTTTTTTTCTTTTAGCTCGAAACTTGATTCTAAAAGAGGGTGGTCAAAGAAAATAATACAGGCTCAAAAAGGGGTAATAAATGGTACAAAGTATTTGGATAGCAGAAAAAGAGCCTCCCGGCCTCGAGAACGCCAAACTTAATATCCTTTCGCTATCACAATATTGATGAACATGTCTGTCTTCTTGGTGTGTCGTGGTCAAAAGACACTTTCCATCCATTAATCTCAAACTTTTCAAAAACCTTCAATTGGTTCGTCCTCAAACTCGATCTTCACAATGATTTGAAGGTGAATTTTACTCGAGCATAATTCCAAAGTGTTTCGACTCTTTATTCATTCTCAAAAATATCTTTTTCTCAGTTATCCAATTCAAGATTAAATCAATTTTCTAAGATCTGGCCAAAAAATCCGCATGCATGTCATGTCATTAAAACTAGCGGTGAAAGAACTAAGTATAGAATGACACAAAAGGACAAACTGTATTTCATTGAGTAAAGGATGGAAGGGTTTGAAAACTAGACAAACAACCTAAAATTTGAGTTATAACCCTGAAATGACCCAGATAATAAAATCACAACAGAATAAACAGACAAGACTCATACAAACAGAATAGAGGGATAGAAGGGTTTGACTGAGTAAATCAAATAAAATCTGGATCACAACCCTGAAATAACTCAGATAATAGAGAAAACATCAAAACAAGCTACCAAGATTCCTTCCTAGTGAGGAGGGAATGACTTTTCAATTGCTAAGCTTGACATTTAGCCGCAAAATTACTCATCAGAATCAATAGGGCCTTCTCTAATTTCAATATCATTAACTTCAGTCAGCAAGTTCCCGAAAGGATTCTCATACTCCCTGTCACCACGCATTATCCCCACAAAGTGTGCATCATCATGTGTAGGTAAAGGATTCCGTGCGATATTCTGAGTGTCATTGTCTTGGATCACAATCAGTTTTTCCTGGATCATCATTTCTATTTCTCTTTTCAAATCCCGACAGCTTTCAACATTGTGCCCTTGGACATTGGAATGGTATTCACACCTTTTGGAAGGGTCAAAGCTTCTTGCACGCGGGTTCACATAATTTGGAGGAATAGGTGTAATCAAGTCATAATGCTTTAATTTCTCAAACAAGCTTCATAAGACTCTCCTATTGGTATAAAATTATCTTTCAACCTTTGTTCCCCTTTATACCCCTATCTTGGATGTGGGTTATAAGGCACTTGAAAATTTTGTGGAGGGATGGTGGTGATGTTGCGGTGTTGGTGCTCGCCTTCTGGGGTGTCTTGGTGGCTGGACAACGTACTGAGGTGGAGAAACAGAGTACTGTGGGTTCTGAGGCGGGTAGTAGTGATGATGGGAATCATAGGAAACCAGACGAGGCTGCTTATACCTTCAAGATGTTCTCCTAGGACCTCTTCTCGACCCTGACGTCATCATGGTTTCTTCATCCTTCTCATTCGTGTCACTAAAATTAACAGATTCAATCTGGACAGCCTGAGTTGTGACTTTGAGAACTGCTTGACTTATGATTTCTCTTGTCTTAAGGCCATTCTCAACCATTTCCCACATTTTCATTGCCTCCGAGAAGGATTTGCCAACTACGGACATCATGTTTTGAAAATAATCTAGCTCTTGAGCCTGAAGGAAGACAGTGATTAGCTCGTGGTCATCCATGGGTGTCTTAACTCTAGCCGCTTGCTCTCTCCATTTAATGACATATTCCCTGAAACGTTCAGTTGGTTTCTTCTTCAGGTTTGAAAGGGAATTGCGGTATGGGACGATGTCAAAGTTGTATTGGAACTGTTTGACAAAGGCCCGGGCTATGTCATCCCAAACACACCAACGAGATGTGTCTTGATCCATAAACCATTCGGAGGCTACTCCCGTAAGGCTTTCCCCAAAGTAAGCCATCAATAATTCTTCCTTTTCTCCCGCACCTCTTAGTTGATTGCAATACCTTTTCAGGTGGGCTATGGGGTCTCCATGTCCATCATACTTTTCAAATTTGGGAGTCTTGAAACCAAGTGGAAAACGAACATCAGGGAACATACATTGATCCTTGAAAGCAATACTCTTATGACCTGCCAATCCTTTCATGGTTTTCAACTGTTGTTCTAAGCTTTTCATTCTTTGGGTCATTTCTTCCTGTGCCATCTTTCGGGAAGGCTTCGCAATCTTTGCAGGAAGATCAAATAGGTACGAGTGGTACTCGAGAGAGTGGTATTGTTCTTGCTGGGTAGCAAATTGTGACTCTTGAGTTTTCCTCTACACCACCATCGGCTGTGGGATGGTGAAGACGGGCATAACAGTAGTGGTTGTCTGATTGGTTGTCAATGTCACACTTTGGGAGTGCACAATAGAAGTTCCAGTTGTAGTCGTACAGTTGGGATAAAGACGGAACCTAGGTAGATAGGATTGATCATATAATGAAACTGGAATGGTAGTAGTCGAGATGGATGTGAACTCTCGAAAACCATGAATAGAAAAAGGCGATCCTTGGCCATCGGCCTATGCTTGACACATTTTAGTCATTTGCTGCTTTAGTACTCTATTTTTCTCAACCACAGTAGATTCTTGTTGATCCCTCTGACCTTGAGTATCTTGAGCACTTGTAACACCTTCGATGTCAGTTGTCAATGGCATATTTTTCCTGGATCATGTGTTGCTAGCTTTCCACAAACCGACCACCTTAAACTTTCTTTACAATTCAAAAACAAGAGACACATTAGAATGACTCAGTCGACCCTTATTATTATCAAGTTTGTTTTTTTTTAAATGGTCGATCGAACCTGATATGGGTTGCCTACGTATCATGTGAGAACATGAATCAGATCCTGCGTAGTTCAGGAAGATCAGGAATAAAGGAAATAAACTAATTTTTTTTAATTTTCAAAAAGAAAGACTTATAAAGAAGAAAGAAAATATTTTTGGATTTTGATTTTATTTTTTTTTTAAATTTTGGGTGAAAGGCTTTTAAAAAAAAGGAAGAAAATATTTTTGGATTTTTGTCTGAAAATAAACTTCTAAAGAATGAATTAAAGGAAAATATCTTTTCGGATTTTTGAAAATTGGGGGCCGGAACTGATGAGGTTTGCCTACGTATCTCACATTCGGTGAGAATCAGACCCGCGTTGTTCGGTCAAAACGACTATTTTTTGTTTTTTTAGTTTTATGAAAATTAATCTTTACACCTCACGCCAGACTACTAAAAAATCTTTAAAAAAATATATTATTTGTACTAAACAAGGAGAATGATTTTTTTTTTATAATTCTGCTCAACTAATTTTCTAAAGTCGGTCAACAAAGCAAGAAAGCCTTCCAAATGATGTAGCAAGTAGCACATAAGTGAACATGATGGTCTCAAAGAGGATACCTGTCTTATACGGACCTGACCTCTGTGCCGAGTTTCGCTAAGTCAAATGCACGTGATGCAAATAAAGCGAACCTACTAAGGATATCTGGCATGAGGTTTGTTCTTTTAGGTTTAAATCCTACTGGAGAAGGTATCTAGACTGGCTTACTCGGACGGACAAACTCGAGTCGAGGAGGGTCAACGTACCAGTAGCATTGCTTTCCGTCTTAACTAGTGATGCTCCCCGCCTAAAATATGTGTGAGTAAAATCTTCACCGGGTGACAAGCACCTCGGCTATCTCAAAGAAAGCGGGCTATGTCAAGAAAATGCCCAATTTTAATATCAAGAAGACTCAGAGAGTGTGCGAGAGAAGACATTTTATATGTACAGTTCAACAATATCAAAGTGGTAAAAAGCAGACAAGTAGTGCATTAAGCACAAATAAAATCACAGTCAAAATTAATAAAGCCAAATAAAAGTCAACATATACAAGCTCGAATTCTGGTTAGTTCCCGAGGGGATAGGGGAGTGTTTCCAATTAAAGTGACATTAAACGAAATAGAATTATTTATTTATTCAGAGTCGCCACTTGAAATAATTTATGGTGTCCCAAGTCACCGGTGTATTTTAAATCCCAAATCGAGGAAATTGACTCTATTTTTATGGTCCGCGAATACTAAAGACCAGGTAAGGAATTCTGTTAATCCGAAAGAATGTGTTAGGCATTCTGAGTTCCGTAGTTTTAGCACGGTCGCTTTTATTGATTAAATTTAGCTTGAATTAGTTTTGGATAAACTATGTTTTATTGGTTTTCATGTTTTACCTATGTCCGCTTTCATTGCTTGATTATTTATTGAAGGACAAAATTACATTATAAATAACGTTATAATTTTATTATGACTTTGCAGTTAAGGTCAAGTTACACAAGCGTGCACTCGAATTTGGAATTATGTACCTTGATTATGCCACGCAACCGTACCCATTGTCACGATAATCTATTATTGGCCACACCTAAAGCACACTACGGTATTCATAGTTGTTTAATTATTTGCTAAGTTTGGGATTATTGTGAGGCTCAAAGGTTACGGGGTAGAATTACGAAAAATATAAGATTGATTATTAAAGATTACTAGAGGTATCAATTATGCCGGGTATAGTGAGATAATGCGACAAGTAAATAAATCCTACTTATTCATTCTATTTTATCTGTACTTAATTCTTGATGAAGAAAATTAATGGAATAAAATGAAAGCTCATGCTAAACTCCAACGTGATCTCTACCAAATCAAACAGTAGCTTATTTGATTTTTTCAATTCATGATTAATACTCACACCCAACATAAAGCCATAAGAACCCCACTTGACAAGAATAATTATTAAACAAGATATGCACTTAGTAAAAGATTGATTCAAAACACAGTAGGTTTGTCGTTGATGAAACAAAGAGCAATAAACCACTCAAACTTCCACATTGATTCAATAGTCAAACACACCACATAATCACACTGATAATTCAAAACATGAAACTTTGATGGAAATACTGATAAGAGCATGGAAACGAACCTTGAATATGCAACGATTTTCAAATATATTGATAAGAAAAAATCTCCGACTCGTACATAATCTCGTTCAAAGTGAAGAGATCCAGAAACAAAAATGAGACTTTCGTCGTCAGCTCGTAACTGATCGTACGCCGGAACCTCGAACCAAGACCTCGTCGGGGACTTTTTCTGGACTGTTTTCACTCAGATTTTAGCGACCATGAGTGGCTTTTCCTGCTGGTTTTATGATGTTTGCGAGCTGGTGTTTTTATGGAGAATCAATGCTTTTTTGCGGCAGTTTTGAAGATGAAAATTGGCGTTAATGGAGATAGGTTTTGCAGCTGTTTTGCTGCATTTTTGGGCAGTGTTTGCTGTAATTTCGGGCTGCCTTTTGCTGAAATTCAGTGTGAGATTCATGGCTATTTGTTGCTATGTTTTGGGGGTAGTTTCAATTGATTTTTGCAGCTAAAAGGGTGCTGGAGTCTGACTGATGGTTTTGGCGTCAAAGAGGTGGGTGTTACTCGAGGTTTGGTGCAGTTTTTGCTTGGGGAAGAAGGAGGTCCATCCGGTCTTTTTTTTTTCTTTTTTGTGTGTGTACATATAGAGGAGGAGTGTTGAAAATGAACGATGGGATAAGAAATAGTGACTAGTAGGTGTGTGATGTTACAAGGGAATAATGAAAGGGAGTGAGATGTGACACGTGAATAGTGTAGTAGATAGGTGATGAGACAAAGATATAATATAGGGAATGTAGGAAGTAATTTTATTACATTTGGTATGCGATTCAAATAAATTCTTCCGCCCTCTACGTAATAAACTTTGTTAAGAATATTACATATTCTCTAATAAAGCCTACTAATAAAAATAATATAAAAGTTAAAATATCAAAATTAAATTTAAAACTATTTAAATACTAAAAAACAAAAGTGGTGAAAATTTTAAATATAATAAAAATTTAGGTGCTCACACATCTTAGCAAGAAAATCTGGGGATCGGGCTGGTTAACATAATAGAATATAACGATAAAATAGTTTATACTCCTTATAAAGGGCGTAAGAAAATTAAGTATACTACAACCCCCCACTCATTACATTCCCAAATTTAACAGAGAAAATATTTATTTGAAATTCTCTATGTAAAATTGTCATGATACATTTCCTATTGTTAAGACAGATTCATTATGAGTACACAAGAAGAAAAGATTAGTTTTAAACATGTTTGATGCCACCAAATTACTCTGGCGAATGTGGATAAGGAGTTGCAATCAAGTAAAGGTCACTCTTTCTAATAACAGCTAATCCAACCGATTCAGTTAAGTCCAAGTCACTTAGATTGATTCCGGTAGGAAGATTCCAATCAAAGTGATACAACAGTTGACATTAGCCAAACCAAATAATATCCCAGGGCAAATCCTTCTTCCACTGTCAAAGGGAAGATATCAAAATTATTACCAACAAAATTCATAATGCTATGTTGAAATCTTTCTGGCTGAAAGCTCTCTGCATCCACCCAATATTTTTGGAACTCTTCCCATTGCCCAAGCATTAACCATGACTACTGTTTTCAAAGGAATAGTGTAGCCGTTTATATTTGTTTCTTCCCTACATTCTCTTGGGATCAACAATGGAAATGGAGGATGGAGTTTAGAAGTTTCTTTAATGACTAACTTTAGGTATTTCAACTCCTCTGCATCATTTTCATCGAAAGTTTCTTTACCTTTAAAGGCATCTTTTACCTCAGCTTGAGCTTTGATGAGTACACTTGGATTCTTCATCATTTCTACCATGGCCCAAGTAATTATTTGATGATGAAGTTTCTGTTCCATCAGCAAACAAGTCCTGCATTTATGAGCAAGTTTGATATATGTCGTGATTGCTAGCTATTTATATTTATAATCTTTTCATCTTCTACTGGAACATTTAAATTTCTTATAACTTCAAGGCCGAAATTATTTTCAAAACATGATATTTAGCTATTATTACAATACCCTAAAATACTAAGTTATGGCGGTTGACATAATTATTTTAACCTTTTTAATGCATACATTTCATTATGAAAACAAGATCAGAAGTACTACTTGAGACTATATCATTATGCATTATATATAGTACTTACAATAATAGTGGCCTTGATGTTATCAGCGGTGATTCGAAATTGAAGGCCTCCATCCTTCACAAGTCATAGCAATACATCAATTAGATCTTCATCTCCTAATTCACCATTCATCTTGCCAGTTGCAAGATTTTGCTTGTGCTCATTGATGACATTCTCAACAATAGCATCTATCTTATGGTGCAGATACATAATTCTACCCTTCTTTCCACTTAGCATATGAAGATACTTCAGTGAAGGGAATATGTTAGCTACATCAAATCCTCCTACTAATCCTGAAACTTCTTTGATTAGTCGCATACATTCGTCTTGCTCCTTGATTACTTTTCCAAATGCTGATTTCAATATATAGAGCCTGACAATAAATATATCCTTTTTGTAAAATTAACTGGCTCACCAGGTAATGATCGAAAATATTCAATGAGACGACAAACTTCATCACGTCGGATCGAACTAAACGATCGGACATTTTTTGCACTAAGCAATTCCAAGACACAAATTTTACGCATTTGTCTCCAGTAAGCGCCATAGCGAGAAGAGGCTATATCTGTCCCGTTATAGCAGCCAATCTCAATGGCCACAAGTTTAGGCCTAGATGCAAAAGCTAGGTCATGAGTTTTTAGTACTTCTTTTGCCATCTCAAGAGAAGTAACTTCAACTACAGACATTTTCCCTAGTTTAACGTGCATAAGGGGTCCATATTTTTTGGCTAAATTTGTTAGGACATGGTGTGGAAGTCCACCTAGCATATGAAACATGCTTCCAAGAAAAGGCACTTTCCATGGACCTGGAGGCAATCTTTTTGTTTGGTTATTTGATTTCTTCCATTTCTTAAATAAAAAGAGAGAAGATACAAAAAGAAGAATGGAAACCAAGTTGAAGAACTGCATTTTGCAATGGAAGAGAGGGTTATTTTGTTAAAGGGTTATTTTATATGCTCCTTTTATAGGGTTTTGGTTTGCCAAGAAATTCGTTCTTCAAACGCGTTAGTTGTTATTTGAAAACTAACAAAAATACATGATGAAAGGACAAGAAAAGAGGTGAGTCGGCTCAGAGCTCAGCTTGGCTCGTTCATATTTTAGCGACTTGGCTGGACTCCTTCAAGAGAGTATCGAGACTCGACTCGACCAATTGAGCCTGGCTCAGTTTTGTCATGCTTAGCTTAGTCTAACTTCGGCCACGCCTAATTTGGCTGTCGATCTCGATTGGCTCAATTGATCATGTAATATGTTATTATGAAAATAAAATTCATTATTTAGGCTCATTTCTTATCAGAATTTGATATCGACTTAAAATTTAAAATTATATTTTAGTAATTTGTAATCTTTTGGTTCTTTATTCGATATATTTTTATGTTATAACTTACTCTTACTTTATGCTTAACATAAAAAATGAAATTATAAGTTATAACTTTAAAATTCAAAATTATAGTGGATATAACACAATACAATTATTTTTATTTTGTTGTTGATTTACTGTTTTGGGTCTAAGAAGTTCAATTTTAATGTGCTATAATTACCTTAAGTAAGTACAAATTTAAATTAATAATACATTAATTCAATCGCATTTGAAGCCAATCCTCAATTTAAAGTGTTGATTACTACTTTTTTAATTATAAATTTATCATAAATTTATATCTTGTATAATATTTCTCTTCCCTTTATTTTCTAACTCCTCTCTCTCCTTCCTATCTTTTTGTAATATTAAAAAGTTTGGCAGGTTTTCCCCTATGTTTCTTAAAATTTTAGTTAGGCTAAGGGAAAGTGGGAGAACTGTGACCCTCTCATCCCTTGGTTTTCCCATTCAATTTCCGATTAATTTTCGGTTTGACTTTCCTTAGGCATGGTTATAGGTTTGGGCATGAATTAAATAGATTCAAACGTGCTCATGGAGTTCTAAAGCAAGATATTTGATATTGGACAAAATTATTTCATATTTATAAATTTTAATGTTCAAAGTGATAAAATTTCCGAAAAAGGCACACCTAAATGGAAGTATGCGCGTGGAACTTGCACTTCAGCTAATGCGAG
>AWOL01S0044460.1:0-10070 GCA_000715115.1 Nicotiana otophora | reverse complement strand
AAATTAAATAAATAATCAAAACTAGAAGCGGAATAAAATGAATATACAACATCCCAAGACTGGTAGTACTGACTCATGAACTCTAACTGAATATATGGAATGATCACGAGGACCGAATATACAATACTGTTTGATTAAAAATTTATAGTACAATGAAATGAAAAGACTCCAAGGGACTGCAACGACCAAGCAGCTCTACCTTGAATCCTTACGATCTCGCTTAAACTCTACTCCAGTACGATATCTCCAATACCCGGATCTGCAAAATATGTGCAGAAGTGTAGTATGAGTACACCACGATCGGTACCTAGTAAGTATCAAGACTAATCTCAGTGGAGTAGAGACGAGGTACAGTCCAGACACTCGCTAGTCTAATAGCATGTGCAATATAATATACCAGGTAATATGAAACAAATAACAATAAGAGTAACACAAATCAACCAATGATATGCCTGGTATGGCAACAAGAACACTATTAATATTACTCAATAAATAATAAATACAAGAACACCCAAGTAAATCAAGTTCTTCAAATAAATATCTTTCACATATAATTTCTTTTATATAACTCTCTTCCAAATATAATTTTCTCAAATACATATCTTTCAAATATAATTCTTTTCATAAATCTTTTTCAAATATAATTTTCTCAAATAATATCTTTCAAATACAATTCCTTAAATACTACTTTTTAAATAAAAATCCTTTCAAATAAATAATTTGAAGATAATTCTTTCAATTAAAAGTCACCATGTGACACCTCATTTCATAATCATAAAAATACGGGTCTCAGCCCTTTTCATATTTTCATGGCACTTCGTGCCCATAATTAAATTGTCATATTTTTCCGGCACCTCATGCCCATTTTTCATATCACATCTGCACGGACAATTCACGTGCCAAATATCATTATTATTTAATCACAGCACCTCATGCCCACATTTCATATCACAACTGGGGTGTTACATTATTTTCCGCTTATGATCATTGACCCTCAAACACATAACATAATTTATCTCTTCTTTCGCACATATCAATCTCCCAAATGTTTCAGAAATTTCGGCAGAGTTTTTCCTGTAATTGGGCCTAACCACCTGCCAGAGTAACGCCAAAACAACTCCTAACAACACATCCACAACCCAACAAAATACTATAATGTATATATCAATAACACTAATCTCAGCATTACAAGCACTGCATTATCACAATGATATCAGGACATGAAGCACACCATATGTATGCTCATCACCACATCTCTGGTCTTAAAAGTCGTTCATAATTAATTCCAGCATCATCAATTAATCTCATATTAACCACCACCTCATTTCGAATTTTCACAATACTGACAACAAAATGTGAGGCATGAAGACCTCATGATTATTTACTCGGATTAATGAGTCACATTTAACTCCACCTAGGCACTTATCTCATAGGCTAAAACTCAATGTTTACAACACGAAAATGGCTGAATATGCACAGAAAATATATAAGAATTATCAAATAAGCCTAACATGCATGACTCCCTATTAATATTATTGTACAAATTAAATTTTACAAAGGGAGAATTTTAAACTCATAAATATTTCACCATAAGGACCTCGTCCTTATATAACTTCCACTGTGGCTTGTAGCCTGGTTTAAATATATCACATCATATAAAAATGTGAGGATCCGGTTCTCAACTCCGAATCACAAGTATTGTGCACATTGTGCTAACTGTAATTTTCAATTTCCTTTCTTTCTTCTTTTCAATATATTTCATAAACAGTTTTCACAACACATAATGAACCCTCATACCGGTAGGGCATATAATTCATAAAAAAAAATTGGAATCAATTATTCCGAAACACATTAAACCCACTGTAATGAATAATAAAAATTACTTTTAGACTTATAGCCCTCAATGGTGTACCAAAAATAAAATGACAGACACGGGATCACATCTTTAAATCTCCCAACAGGAATAAATATATAAGTGGGTCACAAATTTACGAAGTTCACCCATAAGAGGAGCATAATAGGAAGACTCACCTCAATATTCTGATCCGAATCAAACTAAGGAAAAATATCCTTTTATAACAAAATCAGGATCGTACCTGTATTGACAGCATCTGGTGTATTGCCCTCAACCAAATCATAGTGATTGTATCAACGGGTCGGGCCTCCACATCTTAGGCGCCCACTACCCGCCTGTCCTCTACTTCTAGCTGACTGTACATGTGGAGTATCAACTGGAATAAAGCTTATAACTGGAGTGTTCTGATGAAATCCACCCCTCCTAAATCTAGGACAATCTCTCATGATGTTCCTAGTATCATCACACTCAGAATAACCCCTCTGAGGTCACGGCTGCTCGTACTAACTCTGTGCCGGATAACGGGAATAGCCACTGTAAGAATCTCATGTCGGTGGTGCACTATAAACTGGAGCACCCCGAGTAATCTGATGTGCGGACGAAGCTGACCGACTGCTCGAGCCTCCACTATAATGGGTCCTAGCTAAAGAGTAAAATTAACTGAACCCTCCAGATCTTCTAGACCTTTTGGCCTCCTTAGACTCCCTTTCCTCGCCTAAAACACCCTCAATCTTCCTTGCAATCTCCACTACTTGTTGAAATAGAATATCAATTTGCAACTCTCGAGCCATGTATATTTTAATATCATAATCGAGCCCCTCAATGAATCTGCGGACCCGTTCTCTGATTGTAGGAACTAAGATAGGTGCATGACGGGCTAACTTACTGAACCTGATAGCATATTATGACACTATCATAGTTTCCTGACACAACCGTTCAAACTCTGTGTGCCACGCATCACGGAGAGTCTGGGGAACAAACTCTTTCAAGAACATTTTTGAAAATTGAGCCCAAGTTGGTGGTGTTGCATCGGCTGGTATACCTTCTTCATAGATTTGCTACCACCGATACGCTGCGTCTGACAGTTTAAAAGTAGTAAAGGCAACTCCGCTCACTTCCACAATACCCATGGTACAGAGAATACAATGACAAGTTTCTAGCAATCCTTGGGCATCCTCTGTAGTTGTGCCACTGAAAGTAGGTGGACTATACCCCTTAAACCTTTCAAGTGTCTTTTGTTCTTCTTCTGATGCCTCTGTCCTGACCTTAGGCCGAACCGGAATAACAGGTTGTACAGGTACTATACCCGGAACCTAACCAACATGAACCTGCTGCTCTGGAGTTGTAGTAGGAGTCGGAGCTACTCCCCCAATCTGCGGAATATTTGGTGCAACAGAGATCAATCTCGCCTAGGTTAATGTACCAAACATACTCAGGAACTGTGCTAAAGTCTCCTGAAGTCCGGGGGTAACAACAGGTGCTTCTGGTACCTGTCCCCAAACTGGAGCTACCGGCGGCTCCTCAACTGTTATTTTGACAAGTGCTCTAATCACAGCACGTGCCCTTCCTCGACCTCTACCTCGGCCCCGGCCTCTTGCGGCCCTAACAGTATGCGCGGGTATCTGCTCCGCTAATCCGGTAGCACGTGTTCTCACCATCTGTGAGAGAATAGAGATACAAAGGCTCAAATTTCAAATCCACCAAATTCTGCACAACAAGAATGAATGAAGTGAAAATTTCCTAATAATTCTGTAGCCTCTCGAAGATATGTACTGACGTCTCCGTACCGATCCACAAGACTCTACTAGACTCGTTCGTGACTCGTAGAACCTATGAACCTAGAGCTCTGATACCAACTTGTCACGACCCAAAATTTCACCACAGGTGTCGTGATGGCACCTAATCTCTAAGACTAGATAAGCCGATTTCAATTACATTTTGAAGCCATTTTTTTTAAAAACAAATTAAATAAATAATCAAAACTAGAAGCGGAATAAAATGAATATACAACATCCCAAGACTGGTAGTACTGACTCATGAACTCTAACTGAATATATGGAATGATCACGAGGACCGAATATACAATACTGTTTGATTAAAAATTTATAGTACAATGAAATGAAAAGACTCCAAGGGACTGCGATGACCAAGCAGCTCTACCTTGAATCCTTACGATCCCGCTTAAACTCTGCTCAAGTACGATATCTCCAATACCTGGATCTGCACAAAAATATGCAGAAGTGTAGTATGAGTACACCACGGTCGGTACCCATTTAATATCAAGACTAACCTTAGTGGAGTAGAGACGAGGTACAGTCAAGACACTCACCAGTCTAATAGCATGTGCAATATAATATACAAGATAATAGGAAACAAATAACACTAAGAGTAACTCAAATCAACCAATGATATGCCCGGCATGGAAACAAGAACACTATTAATATTACTCAACAAATAATAAATACAAGTACACCCAAGTATATCAAGTTCTTCAAATAAATATCTTTCACATATAATTTCTTCTATATAACTCTCTTCCAAATATAATTTTCTCAAATAAATATCTTTCAAATATAATTCTTTTCATAAATCTTTTTCAAATATAATTTCCTCAAATAATACAATTCCTTCAAATACTACTTTTTAAATAAATATCCTCCCAAATAACTATTTTGAATATAATTCTTTCAATTAAAAGTCACCATGTGACACCTCATTTCATAATCATAAAAATACGGGTCTCAGCCCTTTTCATATTTTCATGGCACTTCGTGCCCATAATTAAATCATCATATTTTTCGGGCACGAGTCATATCTTCACGGACAATTCATGTGCCAAATATCATTATCATTTAATCACAGTATCTCGTGCCCACATTTCATATCACAACTGCACGGACAATTCACGTGCCAATATCCACATTATTTATTCACGGTACTTCGTGCCCACTTTTTATTTTATAATCTGCCTGGCAATAGCCACAGGCTCCCAATTTCAATATAAATCAGATTGTTATTAATTTACCAACAACAAGAAAAATTACACAAGGTATAAAAATAAACACAATAAAATCACAACATCATATGAAAATCACCAACAGCACAACTCCACATCATCACATATCGTCCCTGACAATAGCCACCCGTATCTCTCCTATAGCCGCCCTTATCACTCCTATAATATCCACCCTTATCCCTCTGCCCTGACAATATCAATAGCCACCCTTATCGCTCCTATTGCCACCCTTATGTCTCCTATAGCTACCCTTATCGCTCCGCCCAGACAATATTCCAACAAACATGACGACAGTGAAATGCCACCCTTATACCCACATAATATCAACATTGGAATGCCACCCTTAACTCCTCAAAATAACAACTCACACAACACAATAATTTATATGAAAAATTATCACGACAATATAACAAAAATCAATTCATATCACAATTTGCCCAATAGCCACAACCAAATTCCAAAGATACAACCAAATCAATTAATTTCACAACAAATAGCCGAAGGCTCCACACAATGTGTATAACACCACAAAAACAATCAACAGAGATAGAAATTATTCAGTATAAAAAAAGCCTTCAATAATCCAAATTTAGGTAATTATATTAACATATCTTCTTAAGGTTGCTTAATTAATTATTTGCAGAGGAAAAATCAATTCCATAAGAAAATACTACATTTTTCAATAAAAATCCAAAATTAACTCAAACATTCGCCCGTGGGCGCACGTCTCGGAATCCGGCGAAAGATACGAAATACCAACGCCCATTCACTCACTATTAAAATCATCAAATTCTGATACCATTTCGTCCCTCAAATCGTGATTTTTCATTTTGAAAATGTTCTTCAAAAATCACCATTTGCCTCAACTCAAAACACAAATTAAATGATAAAACTGAAGATAAAATCATGGAATATATTAAATACTAGGTGAATAACACTTATCCAATAGAATTGCTTGAAAAACCTACCAAGAATCGCTCAAAACCGAGCTCTACAAGTCAAAACATGGTGAAAATGGCCTAACCCTCGATTTGAAAAACTTATATTCTGCCCAGATGACTATGCATCGCGATCGCAGAGATTGAGTCGCGATCGCAGAGAAGAGAATTGAGGCTGCCAAGAAAGACCCCTCGCAATCTCGAGTGAAGGGACGCGAACGCGATGAACAATGGGCAGGAGCTTACGCGAATGCGGGGCAAATGATGCGAACACGAAGAAGAAATAGCCAACAACCCCCAACTCCTAATTTCTACTATGCGGACACGAGGGAACTGATGCGAACACGAAGTAGAAGAAAGCAGACCTTCACGATTGCGTGAGGTACTATGCGAACACGATGAAGAAAAATGAGGCAAATCAACAGAACACTACGCGATCGCGACTGGAGCTACGCGATCGCGAAAGAGAGCACAAGACACCAGAAACCAGCAATTCAAAAATAGAACAAAATTGGCCCGAGGCCCATCCGAGGGCCCCGGGACCCCATCTAAACACACAAACAAGTTCCATAACCTAACAAGGACTCGCTCGAGGTCTCAAATAACATCGAACAATGCCAAAAATATGAATCGCACCATGAATCAAACTTAAGAACTTTCAAATCTTCCAACTTCGAAAACTCGTGCCGGAACCTATCAAACCAACCCGGAATGACGTTAAATTTTTGCAGGCAAGTCCCAAATAACATAACGGAACTGTTCCAACTCTCAGAATCGCATTCCGACCACGATATCAAAAAGTCCACTTCCGATCCAAGTCTCTAAAAATTCGACTTTTGCCATTTCAAGCCTAAATCAGCTACAGACCTCAAATTCATAGTCCGTACACACCTAAGTCCAGAATCACCCAATGGAGCTAACAGAATTGACGGAACTCCATTCCGGAGTCGTCTTCACATAGTTCCGACTACGGTTAAAATCCTAAGACTTAAGCTTCCGTTTTAGGGACAAAGTGTCCCAAATCACTCTGAATCATCTAGTAACTGAATTCAACCACGCACGCAAGTCAATACACATAATACAAAGCTATTCAAGGCCTTATGCCACCGAGCGGGACTTCAATTCTTGAAACGATAAGTCGGGTCGTTACAGACCTACTACTCAATAAGAGTTTTCCCAACACTTCACTAAATTATTGAGCCAAAACAACATTTACAAAACTCTTTGTAAACCTAAGGATTACCTCTAATCTCGTTGTTGCAACTAGTCTCTAACTATTGCGATAACTTCAAGTTAGCTCTAACTTTAATACTCAGAGTACCTAATACATTTGCCTCTAGATAAAGCTGAAAGGTACAATTTAAAAAGCCCTACTACAATTGACCTATAATAAAAGACAAACACTTGAAACTGGTTCTTTTATCTGGTTCATGTAGCTTCAGATTCGCATACTTGAATCACACAAGAATTGTTTGTAAAATGCCTTGCTATTTTGCTCTCAACTCACGTTTAACTTCAGCATTTGTGCGTCCCTGTAAAATGAGAACATCCTGCAATATATAGAGTTAGTAGAATGGGAAATAACTAGAGTTCTAATGCTACTCTTCCTTGGTGGAAGAGTTCTAGTTATCTTTAATTTCTAGCTCCTCCCTTATCTTGGATAAAGTTCTCTTCGAGTAAGGAGTCCTTCTCCTTATTATTTATGCAACCTTTTCGATCAGGAGATATCGTATATAACAACTTAAACTTATCTCCTTTACGTGCATCCCTTATGCTCAAATCTTCCCGTGTCTGTGTACACTATGTCTGGACCTGGTTCATGCTTGAGTTCCTTTGCCAATCATCAAAACAAACTTCACTTGGGCCAACATCTTTTAACTAGTAGTCTTTATTCTTAGATGCTTTCAAGAATGTAGGATCTAAAAGTCAAGCACCTCGTCGGCTTCTCTTAGATGCTTTCAAGAATGTAGGACTTAAATGTCAAGAACCTCGTCAGCTTCGCTAAATCTTTTTCTATTTGTTGGTGCAGGCAAGTTTAAATGGAGTTGTGAATATGAAGACTGTGAGGTATAACGACAACAGTGATATCACTGAGGATGTTTATGGTACCCTAGTGGCAGAAAACACTGTCGATGTCAACCATGATCACTTCCTTACTTACTACCATGATATTGATGTTGATGGTAGTGACAACTCATTCTTGAAAACCAAACTGAAAACTGCAAGTGTGGTGGACCCAAAAATTTCACCAAGGAAAAGTTATTGGATAGTTGTCAAAATAATTATGAAAATAGACGTTGAGGCTAAGACTCAACGGGGATTAGAGCCAGCTGAGTTGTTGATCATTAATCCTAAGAAGAAAACAAAGATTGGAAATGATGTAGCTTATCGACTTATTCCAAGTCGAGCAGCCACATCATTGCTATCAGACGATGACTATCCCCAAATTCGTGTAGCCTATACCAAGTACCAATTGTATTCTATGTTGATAAGAGTCGTGGTGATGGCAACTTAGCAATCTAGAGCCTCAGGTAAAATCTCTAGTCTACATTTCTGCAAGGCATTTCAAGCGTGCCCCTGCAAAGTGTCAACATGTGCATTTCTAGGACTTATCAAGATCAGTTAGTTACTAGATTTGTCTTTGATCAGACTTCTTTTGTAAAGATCCAAAATCTACTAGTCGTGATGGCACCTAACCCAACCCGTTAGGTAAGCCAACTAATAACTATCCAATTCTAATAATCTGTAATAAGACAATTAAACAAAAGAAATTATTCGAGACTTATACATTTCCCAAGAACAGGTAGTACAAATCATGAGCTTCTAAGAATAGAGTTTAAAAACTGAAAATGAAATAAATACATCGTCTGTTTGAAAAGTACATAAACAGAGTTTTATAGATCTAAGGCTACCACAAATAAGAGGCAGCTACATCCGGGATACAGGTACATCTTCAAATCCAGCTCCCATCGATCACAGCAACATCAGTAGCCAACATCTGCACGCAAGGTGCAGAAGTGTAGTATGAGTACAACCGACTCCATGTACTAAATAAGTAACAAACCTAACCTTAGGTTAAAAGTAGTGACGAGCTAACAAAAAGGTCGGGTCCAACACCAATATTCCACAACAATTCATAACAGCATAGTATATTAACAAAAGAGTATCTCAGAAACAAAAGGGCTTAGTTCGTGCACAATTCCAGAAAAATAGGTATTTCTTTTCAAGTATCTCAGTGAAAATCCAAATCTTTTACTGAAAAAGCCAAAATACGAGTAAGTTTGAAAACTGTGATTTTTCCCAAAACTCCTTTCAACAAATAGTAAGATGTTTCATTTTCAGATAGCATGAGGAAAGTACTTCTCTATGTCTACATGTCAAGATACAGGTAAAATCATAAATGTCCCCAAAACCGGGTAGCAAAAGGAAATGCACCTCTATGCATGTATCTCAAGTACGTATGTCAAATGCAATGCATCTTGATGATGAGCTCATGTACTCACTCTCAGAGTACTCAATCTCACTGTCTCGCATTCTCTCTCACTATGCTCAGCACACTCAATCACTCAGCAATTTACAATACCTGCTGCGGCGTGCAACCTGCTCCATATATATAGCCGACTGCGCACACTGGGGGTGTGCAGACGCCGGAAGGGCTCATTCAGCCCAAGTGCTATATCGATGCGGCGTGCAGCCCGATCCCATAATATATAAATGGCCATAAGGCTTGTTGCGGCATGCAACCCTATCCATATACATATAAGCCCTAAGGCTCATTGCGACGTGCAACGCGATCCATATACGTATACAACCCTAAGGCTCGTTGCGATGTGCAACCCGATCCTATAAATATAATCAATATATCATGCTGCGGCATGCAGCCCGATCCCAAAATATCAGTCTCACTCAGGCCCTCGGCCTCACTTAGTCATCAATCTCTCCAGTCTCACTCACGGGCTCACAATGTCATGAAACTAGCCCGACAACAATGATTTGATGTATCAATAAATAATAACTGAGACTGAGATATGGCATGAATGCATGGATATGACTGAGTATGAAATATCAATAAAATTCGTGAGATGACAGTAAGAAATGACCACTATGGGTCCAAACAGTATCGGCATAATGCCTAAACATGATATCTAGCATGATTGACAGCTTAACTACTTTATCACACGGTGAAAATATGGATATCAATAAAGTAGGACCACTATACAGTGCCATGGAAATAATAGAGTTTCAATTCACATGGTGTACG
>AWOL01S0044450.1:48938-76703 GCA_000715115.1 Nicotiana otophora | reverse complement strand
GGGGGGGGGTACTGTATCTCATTAGCCAGCCCCCGTCAGTTGCAATCCTCTCAAATTAGTCATGGTTTGTTCTAGTATTTTCCATCCATCTCTTAAGTGGATGTTCTAGATCATGTTCACTTTAAAGTCCGAGAGATCTATATGACTTCTTATTTTATGCTCGTACATCCCTCACTCATAGCAGAATTGTTACCTTACTCAAAATAAAAGATAAAAAATCCCTCAATTCACCTCTTTCTTGAGGAAGATTTGTGATATCATACTAATTAGATGAATATTGCTGTACTAGACGTGCTATATTGAGTTACTTGAGACGCTGCTTATATAAGTAGGATTTGGTGATTGCTAATTTGGCCAATCCCTTCATTTTTTGGAGATTGTCTTTCTGTCAAAAATTGCTTCATGTTAGTGCTGCTGCATTGATACAGTTAATTTTCGTATGGTAAACATTTACGTATTGGAGCGAATGGTTAGTGGTACGGGATAACGAGCACATGTGACGTATCTGGTCTGAAATGAACTGTATCCACTCAAAATTGAGATCCCGCCTCAGTTGTACTCTTTTGAGGGATGATCTGTCAGTCTTACGATCAGTCTTACGAGGAGAAAAAACACGTGACTCGAGAATTTTTTTGAAAATGGCCTTCTAACTACGGTAGGTAGTAAAGAATTGGAAGATTAAGTCTTCTGCTAGAATAAACTTGCAAAGGAGGTGCAACCTATTCATTGGGGAAAGTGCTTTTTAACCCTAATGTTGGACTGCTGGAAGATGGCATGAAATGAAATTGAATGAGGTTATGAGGCAGTCATAAAGGATACTCCATCCGTTTCAATCTATGTGAATCTATTTGACTAGGCACGGAGTTTAAGAAGGAAAAATAGACTTTTGGAACTTGTGATCTTAAACATGCCAAACTATTTATTTGGTTATAAGACTTTTGAAGCTTGTGATTTTAAATATGCCATTAACATTTGTGTGGCTATAGAAGCTTCTCATTAAGGGGAAAATAAGAAGTTTAAATTAATTAATTTTCAAAATTAGAAAGGGGTAATTCTTTTTAAAACAGACCAAAATAGAAATAGGTTCACTATTGAAACAGAGGGAGTAGTATGATTCTAGTTCGCTAGTGTGCAACTGCTTGTGGCCTTAATATTGCAAAAGATTTAACCTAGCTACAACAGATGATGGGATAAGTTCTGCTAGAGGTTGAGTTGCTTTTAGAATTAATCATTGTGTCTTCTAAACTATTAAAGCCATCCAATTTATCAAAAATGAAGTACCATGTAATTGGTGGGGCCGATATTAGGATGAATTTTGAGAAAGAAACTATTGTTATGACATGCATCATATGAGCAAGGGAGTTTAAAAAAGCAAGGCATGTGAATTTGTTCTTTATTTTTCTCTTTTACTACTCGTTCAGGTGTAGTGCCATTTCCTGAGTTCAATTTGTTAGGAAATTGATGAATAAAATTACTATCTTATTGATTAATAAGATTCTTTTGTTAGAAAAAGTGGCTTTCTTCTGGTGCTAAGGAGCCTTGAAGAAAGCAAACTTTTGAAAAGATTATGCCACAAGGATAGTGACTTGTTGAGTCTATTGCATTTGAATGAGTTGAATGTCACAACAATAAGAATGCTAAGATTGAGATGCGGTCATACAAGACTAGGCAAGAGTAGAAATGACCAAATTTGTGAGAAGGTTCAAGCATGCATAAGTCGAGGATAAAATGAGAAAATGTCGCCTGAGATGGTAAATCTCTAAGTAAATTGTTTTATTCGTTTTATTCATGATGCTCTAAGTAGATTGAATCAGATGTTTGAATCACAATAATAATATTCTAGATCTCCAAACATCTGTGCACGATAAAAACATTAGCTCTCCTGGAATTAGGCCGACATAGGTGAATGATGCCGTGAAAAATATGAAGATCAGAACGCTTGTGGTCCCTACAGGGTATTGCCGTAGAGTTTGAAAGTGTCTTGGAGAGGTTGGAGTAAAATGACTTACCAAGCTATTTCATGCTGTACTAAGAAGTGGTAGGATGTCCGATAAGTGGAGAAAGATTACCCTTATCCTCAATTATAAAGAAATGGAGACATTCAAAGTTGTACGAACTTTTATTGTATTAAACTTATGAGTCAAATGATGAAACTCGGGAAAGAGTGATATTGCATAGACTTAGGGACACTACAAGAGTGGCAGAAAAGTGCTACTGGGGTGTTATGTGATAGAAGGATACCTGCCAAAGTGAATGGTAAGTTCTATAAAACAATTATAAGACCGACAACGCTATGTGAGGGTGAATGTTGGGCAACTAAAATTCAACACATTCACAAGATGAGTATCATGGTTATGTGGATGCCAAGATGGATGCGTGGTAATACAATATTCGACAAGATTAGAAATGATCACATTCTCAAGAAGGTTCAAGTAGCACACATGGAAGTAAAAGGTTGCTTGAGATGGTTTGGTCAGCAAAATAAGAGAAGGTTGTTGAGTTGGTTTGGTCATGTCCTACGTCGACCTCTTGATACACTGGTCGGTAGGCGTGAGATCATGGTGACTAAAAGTGTCAAAAGAAGATGATGTGACCTAAACTCACATAGAAGTAAGTTGTCTGAATGATCTATAATCTTTGTAAATACTGTTAGTTTACAGATATGTACATAATATAGTCTTGTCCCACATTGGAATAAGAGTAATATGTCCTTGTAGAGTATAACTATAAATAAAGACCTCTTGTAGACTTGTATTGTATTGGGTATCTAATATCAATAAGATTTTTCTCCCGTGCATTCTCACATGGTATTAGAGCTTCAGTGAGAAAAGATCGTTGTGCGTCATTCCAGTGACATCCGGGAAGAAAGAATTTAGTCACCGTGCAATTTTCCAGTGACCTAAGTGACTGTTTGCGTCAAAGTCACTATTTATCAGTGTTGTGAACAAACCACCACCACCACAAGGTCCGACGTAGTCCCGCGACCAAACCCCAGAAAATCCCACCTGAAAACTCATAGCCACGCGCCAGGCAGAGTCCAAATTTTCGGCGAGATATGTGCACGCGCCGGGCGCGTGAGACCCCTTACAACTATTTTCCGACGAACTTACTTTAGGAAAGCTTACTCGCACAACAATCCCGAGTCGACTAGTGCTATCCCCGACAAATTCCGACCACTTTGAGTTTTTTCCGACAATTACAGTAAGATTCTGACGACTACAATATTCCCTTATTCTGTCTCAGTGTCTCCTTACTTTGTTTCAGTGGATTACAGTTGATTCTTTCTCTTATTTGGTAATAATTTACAACGATGTCTTTGGGATTTGATTTTTTGGGTCTAGAAACATGAGTTCTGGAAGCTCTAGTGTTATGATTACCTCGGAACCTTTAATGGGAAGTTCAAACTACTTAGCTTGGGCTTCATCTGTCGAGTTGTGGTGTAAAGGTCAAGGTGCTCAAGATCATCTAGTCAAACAGTCTAGCGAATAAGATGAAAAAGCGATAGTGCTTTGGGCAAAGATCGATGCTTAGTTATGTAGCATCTTATGGCGATCTATTGATTCCAAGTTGATACCCTTGTTTCGTCCATTCCAGACATGATATTTGGTTTGGGCAAAGGCTCGTACCTTATACACTAATGACACATCTCGCTTCTATGATGTGATATCGCGGATGACAAACTTAAAGAAGCAAGAATTAGATATGTCTACTTACTTGGGTCAAGTACAGATAGTCATGGAGGAATTCGAGAAATTGATGCCAGTTTTTGCTAGTCTTGAAAAACAACAAGAGCAGGGACAAAAGATGTTTCTAGTTACCCTCGTTGGACTTCCTAATGATCTTGATTCAGTACGCGGCCAGATTTTGGCTAGTTCGACTGTCCCCACAGTTGATGAATTATTCTCTCGATTACTCTGCCTTGCTGCACCACCAAGTTACCCAGTAATCTCATCACAAATACTTGATTCCTCTGTTCTCGCATCCCAGACAGTGGAGAATAGACGAGGAGGAGCTCGTTTTGGAAGATCTAGACCCAAGTGTTCTTATTGTCACAAACTTGGACGCACTTGTGAAATGTGCTATTCCTTACATGGCCGTCCACCCAAAAATGCTTACATTGCTCAGACCGAGACTACAGGTAACCAATGATTTTTTTTATCTAAAGAAGAATATAATGAGCTCCTTCAGTATCGAGCAAGTAAGCAGACATCTCTACAAGTAGCCTCGATTCTCAGGCTGATACTTCTGTTGCTGGTAATTCTTTTGCTTGTGTTTCCCAATCTAGTACTCTTGGACCATGGGTCATGGATTCGGGCGCTTCTGATCACATCTCTGTAATATATCACTTTTGTCGAATATTGTATATTCACAGTCTCTTCCCAATGTTACTTTAGCCAATGAATGTCAAACTAAGGCAAAAGGAGTTGGACAAGCTAATCCCTTGTTTTCTATCACCCTAGATTCCGTTCTTTATGTCCCTGACTGTCCTTTTAGTCTTGCATCTGTTAGTCGTTTGACTCGTGCCCTCCATTGTGATATATATTTTATTGACAATTCTTTTATTATGCAGGACCGCAGTACGGGACAGACAATTGGTACATGACGTGAATCAGAAGGCCTTTACTACCTTAACTCACTCAGTCCTTCCGGCTTCCACAACATGTCTAGTTACAGAACCTCCAGACCTAATCCACAGACGTTTAGGACGTCCGAGTTTATCCAAACTTCAGAAGATGGTGCCTAGTTTATCTAGTTTGTCTACATTAGATTGTGAGTCGTGTTAGCTTGGGAAACATACCCGAGCCTCCATTCTGCGTAGTGTTGAGAGTCATGCAGAGTATGTTTTCTCCTTAGTTCATTATGATATATGGGGTCCTAGTAGAGTCAGTTCAACCTGGGGATTTTGTTATTTTGTTAGTTTTATTTATGATTATTCAAGATGTACTTGGCTTTTCTTAGCGAAAGATCGTCCTGAGTTATTTTCTATATTCCAGAGTTTCTGTGCTGAAATCAAAAACCAATTTGGTGTTTTTATTCGCACTTTTCGCAGTGATAATGCCTTAGAATATTTATCTTTTCAGTTTCAGCAGTTTATGACTTCTCAAGGAATTATTCATCATACATCTTGTCCTTATACCCCTCAGCAAAATGGGGTTGCAGAGAGAAAGAATAGACACCTTATTGAGACTGCTCGCACACTTCTAATTGAATCTCGTGTTCCGTTGCGTTTTTGGGGCGATGCAGTTCTCACAACTTGTTATTTGATTAATCGGATGCCTTCATCTGCTATCAAGGATCAGATTCCGCATTCAGTATTGTTTCCCCAGTCACCCTTATACTCTCTTCCACCTCGTGTTTTTGGGAGCACGTGTTTTGTTCATAACTTAGCCTCTGGGAAAGATAAGTTAGCTCATCGTGCTCTCAAGTGTCTTCCTTGGTTATTCTCGTGTTCATAAGGGATATCGTTGTTATTCCCCCGATCTTTGTAGGTACCTTATGTCAGCTGACGTCACATTTTTTGAGTCTAAACCTTTCTTTACCTCTGCTGACCACCATGATATATCTGAGGTCTTACCTATACAGACCTTTGAAGAGTTTACTATAGCTCCTCCACCTTCGACCACAGAAGTTTCACCTATACCAACCGTTAAGGAGTTTAGTGTTGTTCCTCCTAGATCCCCAGCCACATGAACACCATTCTTGACTTATCATCGTCGTCCGCGCTCTACATCAGGCCCAACTGGTTCTCGTCCTGCACCTGACCCTGCTCCTACTGCGGACTTGTCTCTCCCTAGTACACCGATTGCATTTCAGAAAGGTATACATGCCACACTTAATCCTAATCCCCCATTATGTCGGTTTAAGTTATCATCGTCTGCCATCTTCCCATTATGCTTTTATATCTTCTTTGTCCTCGGTTTCCATCCCTAAGTCTACAGGTGAAGCGTTGTCTCATCCAGGATGGCGACAGGCTATGAGTGACGAGATGTTTGCTTTACAAACAAGTGGTACTTCGGAACTTGTTCCCCTTCCTTCAGGTAAATCTATTGTTGGTTGTCGTTGGGTTTATGCATTCAAAGTTGGTCCCGATGGCCAGGTTGATCGACTTAAGGCCCGTCTTGTTGCCAAAGCATATACTCAGATATTTAGGCTCAATAACAGTGATACCTTCTCTCCCGTGGCTAAAGTCGCATCAGTCCGCCTTTTTCTATCCATGGCTGCGGTTCGTCATTGGCCTCTCTGTCAGCTGGACATTAAGAATGCCTTTCTTCACGGTGATCTTGAGGATGAGGTTTATATGGTGCAACCACATGGTTTTGTTGCTCAGGGGGAGTCTCGTGACCTTGTATGTCACTTGCGTCGGTCACTTTATGGTCTAAAACAGTCTCCTCGAGCTTGGTTTGGTAAGTTCAGCACGGTTATCCAGGAGTTTGGCATGACTCATAGTGAAGCTGATCACTCTGTGTTTTATCGGCACTCTGCTTCAAGTCTCTGTGTTTATCTGGTAGTCTATGTTGATGATATTGTTATTACTGGCAATGATCGGGATGGTATTACCAATCTGAAGCAGCATCTCTTCTAGCACTTCCAAACTAAGGATCTAGGTAGATTGAAGTACTTTCTAGGTATTGAGGTTGCTCAATCTAGCTCAGGTATTGTTATTTCTCAAAGAAAATATGCCTTAGACATTCTTGAGGAGACATGGATGATACGTTGCAGACCTGTTGACACTCCGATGGATCCGAATTATAAACTTCTGCCAGGACAGGGGGAGCCGCTTAGCGATCCTACAAGCTATAGGCGGCTGGTTGGTAAATTAAATTATCTCACAGTGACTAGACCCGACATTTCTTATCCTGTGAGTGTTGTAAGTCACTTTATGAATTCTCCATGTGATAGTCATTAGATGCAATTGTCCGCATTATTCGGTATATAAAATCGGCTCCAAGGAAAGGGTTACTGTTTGAGGATCGAGGTCATGAGCAGATCGTTGGATGCTCAGATGCTGATTCGGCAGGATCACCTTCTAATAGACGTTCTACGTCTGGATATGTTTTAGTGGGAGTAAATTTGGTATCTTTGAAGAGAAAGAAACAGAATGTAGTTGCTCGGTCTAGTGCAGAAGCAGAATATCGAGCAATGACTATGGTAACATGTGAGCTAGTCTGGACCAAACAATTTCTCAAGGAGTTGAAATTTGGTGAAATCAGTCGGATGGAACTTGTGTGCGATAATCAAACTGCCCTTCATATTGTATCGAATTCGGTGTTCCATGAGAGAACTAAACATATTGAGATTGATTGTCACTTTGTCAGAGAAAAGATACTTTCAGGAGAGATTGCTACAAAGTTTGTGAGGTCGAATGATCAGCTTGCAGATATTTTCACCAAGTCCCTCGCTGGTTCTCGTGTTGGTTATATATGTAACAAGCTCGGTACATATGATTTGTATGCACCAGCTTGAGGGAGAGTGTTAGTTTACAGATATGTACATAATGTAGTTTTGTCCCACATTGGAATAAGAGTAATATGTCCTTGTAGAGTATAGCTATAAATAAGGACCTCTTGTATTGTATTGAGTATCAAATATCAATAAGATTTTTCTTCCGTGCATTCTCACAGATACATTGCGAACTTAGCGAAAGATAGACACAATGAAGGGAAAAAATCGATATAGGAGATGCCTATTAGTTGAGAATATGTTTTAAACATAATAAATTTTTATTGTGGGTTCTGTTGCGGCCAAACACACATGCAAGTATATGCGGTTGTCAAGTAATAAAGTGACTAAAAGTCGGATGTCGAACCCCGAGGACTTGTGATTAACTATTAACTAAATTTGACTATCCTAATTATCTAAATAAGAAGTAAACCTAGAAGTATTTGATTCTTAACTAATTAAAATAAAGAAAAATAAATTGTGAAATCTGAACAAAGGAAGATTAGATTTTTATGTTATCAATGCGATGAAAACGATCTAGGGTTATGGGCTATCTAACAATTCTATTGTATTTTTCAATTGAATTAACTAATTAATTTATCTGGTTTATTCGTTAACATGGTTAATATTGCTCATAAGAATATGTCGATCTTTTACTCACATATACAAGCTAATCTAGCACCTATATGTCTATAGAGTTAGAATCAACAAGAATGCATTTACAATTCCCGTATAATAACCAAGCAAGACAATTATCATATGCCTATCCTAACCGCGAATCCGTTCCCCGATGCCGGGGTTCAAGAACTTGCTCTACTCAATCCTATGTGCAATCTAGAATTCCCACTTTCGAGAACTCTAGATTCGTGGACAGTATTTAATTGGTGATCAAACAATCAAATAATTGAGCGCATGATTGAATAAATAAATCAATACGATAAACTAAGAAATCAAAATCAATATTCGAATAACATTACTCATGAAAGAACCACAACCTTAGAACGTGAAGTTTAGCTCCACATAAACATGGTAGCCAAACAACAAATCATCCCAAGAAACATAAATATTACTAAGTTTGGTGGAAGAAAAGATGAAACCCGGCCTCCATGGTGGTTCTGTGCTTTCCCTTCGTCAGAAATTCCTCTAAAAAACATCCAACCTCCTTAATAATCACGTTTAAGATGTATTTATAGGCTATGGTGGGAGTCTCCAAGTCCAAAATTGAGTAGAAACCAATTTATTCGTGGATTGGTGGATCAGGCTTTAGAGCAGGTGTGGCCTGGTCTGGGGCGCGGTTGAGCAGGCTTTAGACCAAGTGAGGCCTGGTCTGGGGCGCGGTACCCTTGCCTTATTCCGATTTTCTCTTGTTCGTGCTCTTTTCTTGTGTCTTCAACATCTTTTTGTGCAACTTTCATTCCTTTATGTATTCCAATGATCCTACACATAAAAACACCTTAATTAAGCTCAAACATCGCACAATTAATCATTAAAGCACTAAAATGTAAAGTAAGTTATGCACTAAAACTATACATTTATAGCCAAACATCAGGTTCTATGCCTTTTAGGAGTAGTTTATCCTTTCAGAGATTTTTACATATTGAAAATATAGAGAACTTCTACTATTTTAATTTGCATTTTCATAATATTGGCATGAGATGAGTTTAAACGGAGTAATAGTTTGCGAGGATTCATATAACCAATCCCAACTTGTTTGGTACTGAGGTTTAGTTGTTGTAGTTGCTGGTGGCTATTATCTTGGGTCCTGTGGAAGTTTGAGTTTCTATGATTTTATGTTTTACTTTATGACGACCTCCTTTCTTGTTTCTGCTTATCTTTTGTTTTGTGACTCCCACTAAATCCTTCTCATTATCACACCTTCTTTTCCTGGTCTTTGCAGCTGGATGGATGCTGCTAAATTCTTAACAGGGGCATCAGCTGTGGGAAGCATAGCCATCCCCATTATTCTCAGACATGCTGATCTGATCCAGACAGGAGCAATGTTCATTGAATTTGTGTCGTTCTTCATATTTGTCTGCACAGTTCTGTGTTTTCATCGTGCCAGTCTTGATGACGAGTGGTGATATAAAAATTGAGGTGTTGCACTGTAACTATGTTGCCTGGTTCTGACAAGCAAGAATGCAAACAAAGGTACCTGAAAAGGAACCAATGCTAGAAGTGAGACTAGAAATTTCCCAATGTGTATAGCTTTGTATGCTCTTCTTCTCCAGATTGTTGGTGTGAGAATTATTTTCTCAAAATTTAAACCTTCTGCTGATGGAGCAAAGATCATCTCTCTTTTTTTTTTTGTTGGTTATTTGCATAGATAGTTGCTAACGGGACTCAATGTATAATAGGAAAAATGGTTACATCTTCAATCCTTATTCAAATTATTTTGGTGCATCTTCAAAAGCCTATTTTAGTTGAAGTAAAACTGTCTATTTGCTTATCATAGCATGTTAAAAGATGATCATGGATTGTTGTGTGCTAGCTGTAGACTGTTCCAATCGTGAAGACAAAACATGGTTGAAATTCAGAAAAAGAAGAGAATTTCAAATGGTGCAAAACTTACCCTTTCATTTTGTAATTGTGTTTAGTACTTCTTGAGTGAGTTCTCCGTTCCCCCAAAACTTAGATATTATTAATCTTATATTCAACGAACTGATCGTACGTTACAAAGTCTTAGAGAGGTGTGTGAAAGTAATATAAATGTATAGAAGTATTACTTGAAAAAAATAAATCCTGATAAATAGCATCATCTTTCTGCACTCACTAATTGAGAAGGAAGAATTTCAATTTTTCCTGTGAGCTTTGCTCTAGTGGTAAAAGCATATGCGCGTGTTAAAAAAAAATAGAAGTTAAAAGAAAGTTGTGCTGGTATATAGCAATTCCAAAGTACATTATCACCAAAATTGTGATGGGGTGGTAGATAGTACTTCATATTATTAATCAGAAGTTTCGGGTTCAAGTTTTGAGAATGAATTTATTGTCGCATATAATGGATTTCTGATTAGTACTCAGGCGCTACTTTTAGGTTGTTTCGTTTTTACGGGTGCTTACAATAAGAAATTGAACTTGTGAAAATTTATACTCCATTTGGAAGTGGTTTGACTTAGACTTAAACATTCTTGGTTGTGTGTTTATATATTTCTTTTCTATATAATAGAAAAGATCAGGTTTCGATCTGTCAGCTTAAGGTCAATATAACCCAAGTTGAGGGTATTTGTCTTTTAAAAGTTGTTATTCTACGTGGCTTTTATTCCTTTACCCACCGCATAATCTTATCGCTTACATCGGGTAAATTTTACAAATGGTCATATAATTATGATTTTTTTCACTAAAGTCATATAACTATGTTTTCTCACACAAAAATCATAAAACTTTTATTAACTCACACAAAAATCATAGTGATTGGAAAATATAATTTTTCAGTAGTATTTTCTTATTTTGTGATTTTTTATTTTCTTATTTTCAGTCTAATAAATAATAATCAAATTAAAATTGGGACGAGCCAAGCCGACCTGGCCCACCCGACCCAATACTCATATATAAAAACTAAAATAATACTAAAAGTGAATAGTAAATCCTTCAAAACATAATACTTCTATCTTTTATTATTATTGTTGTTATTATTATTATTATTATTATTATTATTATTATTGTTATTGTTATTGTTATTCTTATTCTTATTGTTATTATTGTTATTATTGTTATTGTTATTGTTATTATTGTTATTATTATTATTATTATTATTATTATTATTATTATTATTATTATTATTATTATTATTATTATTATTGCATACATATTAATGTAAGTGACATGCCTTAGCCTCGTCACTACTTCGTCGAAGTTAGGCTCGGCACTTACTAGTACATAGGGTCGGTTGTACTGATACTATACTTTGCACTTCTTGTGCAGATTTCGAAGTTGGTCCCAGCGTCGTACTGTAGATTTGCCCGGATACAGCTACCAATGGAGACTTGAGATATAACGGCACATCGTTCGCAGTTCTGAAGTCCCCCTCTATCTTATCTCAGTTGTGTATTATATTTCAAACAACTTGAATTTATTTCAGACCTTTATCTGTATCATTCTAGAAGCTCGTGCACTTGTGACTCCAGTTCTGGGATGGTATTTAGATATCGCGATTATTTTGGAGTGTTCACTTTATTTCAGACTTTATTTCCGTATTTGTTTTCTTGTTATTAATTAATTTAAAATTTTGTTAAAAATGGTTAATTATATTCTAACGTTGGCTTGCCTAGCAAGTGAAATGTTAGGCGCCATCACGGTACCGAAGGTGGGAATTTCGGGTCGTGACAATTAGTATCGGAGCACTAGGTTACATAGGTCTTATGAGTCACGAGCAAAGTTAGTGGAGTCTGAAGGATCGGTATGGAGACGCCTGTACTTATCTTTCAGAGGCTATGAAGTTTAGGAACAATATCACTTCTTTCTTATCCTCTCGTGCGCTTGTATTCTATCATCGATAATTGAACCATTATGTTTTTATTCTCTCGCAGATGGCAAGGACACATAATACATCTACCGACTGACAGGGACCAGATCCCCTGGTGGCAGCTATGGCTAGGGGTAGAGATCGAGGTCGTGCTAGAGGCCGAGGTAGAGGTAGAGCTCAGTCTAGAGCTCGAGTAGCAACACCTGTTGTAGAACCTCGGGTGGATCTTTAGGAGGAGGTTCCAGTTCGGAATGTACCAGTTGGACCGGTTCAGGCCCCGAAAGGATTCATAGCTACTCCAGTGCTTTAGGATGCTCTAGTCTGTTTGGTGAGTCTTATGGAGGGCGTGGCCCAGAATGGTACATTTCCAGTGGCACCAGCCATATCACAGGCTGGGGGAGGAGCACAAACTCCCACTACTCTCGCTCCGGAGCAGATGGCTCCCTAGAATCAGGCTCCAACAGTCCTGCCAGTTCGGGTAGTTTAGCTAGTTGTTGCTGCGCAGGCCAGTGATAGGCCCGCCATGTCTTCTGAGTCCTTATTGAGACTAGATAAGTTTACTAAGCTCTTTCCAATTCATTTCAGTGGTATACCTTCTGAGGACCCACAAGATTATCTTGACCACTGCCATGAGGTGATGCGGAACATGAGTATAGTTGAGACCAATGGGGTCGATTTTGTTGTATTTCAGATGACGGGTTCCGCCAAGAGGTGGTGGAGAGATTATACGTTGACCAGACCAGTCAGATTGCCTGCATTGACCTGGGAGAAGTTTTCACGGCTATTTCTAGAGTAATTCCTCCCTATCACATTGAGAGAGGATTACCGCAGGCAATTTGAGCATCTACAGCAGGGCAGTGTGACTATTACTCAGTATGAGTCCCGTTTTGTGGATTTAGCCCGTCATGCTCTCCGTTTACTACCTACTGAGGGAGAAAGAGTGAGGATGTTTATTGAGGGACTCACTCACCCTATCAGTCTTCAGATGGCCAAGGAGACCAGAAGTGAGATTTCCTTTCAGGCGGCTACTAATATCGCAAGGAGGATCGAGATGGTTCTTGCACATGAGAGAGGGCAGAGGTCTGATAAGAGGCCTCATCAGTTCGATGGTTACATTGGTGCCTCGTCTGGAGGCAGGGATAAATTTAGTAGGGGTCATCCCCCCAGAACGTTTTATTCAGCACTTCAGGCATCTCTCGGTGCTTCAGGGAGTCACGGTCCTATTATGCCTTACTCTGAGGCAGCTAACATTTAGTGCACATTCAGCTCCTATCAGTGCACCACCACTCCAGAGTCACTACAACGGTTATCCGGCCTGTTCGGGTCAGCTTCAACTTCATCAGCCACGACATCGGGATGGGTGTTATGAGTGTGGTAACATTGGTCACATCAGGAGGTATTGCCCTAGGTTGTCGAGTAACAGATTTCGGCAGGATTATCGTGCCATCATACTACCATCGGTTGCTTCACCGCCTGCTCAGCCAGCTAGAGGTAGGGGTCAGGCAGCTAGAGGTGGAGGTCAAGCCATTAGAGGTGGAGGTCAGACCGTTAGAGATGGAGGCCAGCCAGTTAGAGGCCGTCCCAGAGACGCAGTTCAGAGTGGTGGCGCCCGACCCCGATTTTATGCTTTTCTAGCTAGGCCTGAGGCCGAGTCATCCGATGTCGTGATCACAGGTACTATTTCAGTTTTCCATAGAGATGCTTCAGTTCTATTTGATCCATGATCTACTTATTCCTATGTGTCCTCCTATTTTGCTTCATATCTGGTTGTGCCTCGTGATTCTTTGAGTGCTTCTCTGTGTGTATGTACATCGATGAGAGACTCTATTGTAGTAGACCATGTCTATTGTTTGTATGTGGTTACTGTTGGTAGTCTTGAGACTAGTGTGGATCTTCTACTTCTTGATATGGTAGATTTTGATGTCATCTTGGGTATGGATTGGGTGTCATCATATCATGCTATATTAGATTGTCATGCCAAGATGGTGACCCTAGCCATGCTGGGGTTACCTCGGCTAGAGTGGAAAGGAACTCCTGGTCATTCTACCGGCAGAGTTATTTCTTATATGAAGGCTCGGCGTATGATCGAGAAAGGGTGTCTAGCCTATTTGGCTTATATTCGCGATCCCAGTGCGGATGCTCCTTCTATGGACTCAATACTAGTTGTTCATTAATTTCCATAAGTATTTCCTGCAGATTTGCCGGGGATGCCATCCGACAGAGATATTGACTTGTGTATTGATTTAGCTCCAGGCACTCATCCCATTTCTATCCTACCATATCGTATGGCCCCGCCAGAGTTGAAAGAATTGAAGGAGCAGTTACAAGACTTGCTTGATCATGGATTCATTATACCCAGTGTCTCTCCCTGGGGTGCACCAGTATTATTTGTAAAGAAGAAAGATAGTTCAATGCGAGTGTGTATAGATTATCAGCAGTTGAACAGGGCTACTATCAAGAACAAGTATCCACTGCCAAGAATTGATGACTTATTCGACCAGCTTCAGGGTGCCAAGGTGTTTTCAAAGGTCGACTTGAGGTACGGTTACCATCAGTTAAAGATTAGGGCACCTGATGTCCCTAAGACAGCTTTTCAGACTCGGTATGGGCATTACGAATTCCTAGTGATGTCATTTGGGTTGACAAATCCCCTAGTAACATTTATGGATTTGATGAATCGAGTGTTCAAGCCATATTTAGATTCTTTTGTGGTTGTGTTCATTGGTGATATCTTGATTTACTCCAACAGTCAAGAGGAGCATGAGCAACATCTTCGGAGTGTGCTTCAGACCTTGAAGAATAATCAGTTATATGCTAAATTTTCAAAATGTGAGTTTTGGTTAAACTCAGTTGCCTTTTTGGGGCATGTTGTATTGGTAGAAGGCATAAAGGTGGATCCTAAGAAGATTGAGGTTGTTTAGAATTGGCCTAGACCTACTTCAGTTACAGAGATCCGGAGTTTTCTGGGTTTGACAGGTTATTATCGTCGGTTCGTGGAAGGGTTTTCATCTATAGCAAGCCCATTGACCAGACTGACCTAGAAAGGTGACCCATTCAGATGGTCAGACGAGTGTGAGTTGAGCTTTCAGAAGCTCAAGACTGCTTTGACTACGGCGCCAGTGTTGGTATTACCCACACGTTCAAGATCTTATACGGTATATTGTGATGCATCTCACATTGAGCTTGGTGCAATATTAATGCAAGATGGCATGGTGATTGCATACGCGTCGCGGCAATTAAAAGTTCACGAGAAGAATTATCATGTTCATGACTTAGAATTGGCAGCCATTGTTCATGCGCCGAAGATTTGGAGGCATTACCTTTACGGTGTCTCGTGTGAGGTATTTACCGATCATCGTAGCTTACAATATTTGTTCAAACAAATAGATCTCAATTTGAGGCAGAGAAGATGGTTGGAGTTATTGAAGGACTATAATATCACTATTTTATATCACCCCGGAAAGGCCAATGTGGTGGCCGATGCTTTGAGTAGAAAGACTGTGAGTATGGGCAGTCTTGCATATATTCCGGTTGGTGAGAGGCCGTTAGCTGCAGATGTTCAGACTTTGGCTATTCAGTTCGTAAGGTTAGATGTTTCAGAACCCAGTCGGGTTCTAGCTTGCACAGTTGCTCAGTCTTCTTTATATGAGCGCATCAGAGAGCGACAATATGATGATCTTCATTTACTTATCCTTAAGGACATGGTGCGGCACGGTGATACCAAACAAGTTGCTGTGGGGGAATATGGAGTTCTGTGAATGCAGGGTCGTATTTGTGTGCCTAATGTGGATGGGCTTCGTGAATTAATTCTGGAAGAGGCCCACAGTTCCAGGTATTCTATTCATCCAGGTGCCACCAAAATGTATTAATACTTGCGGTAACATTATTGGTGGAGGAGAATGAAGAAGGATATAGTTGCATATGTAGCTCAGTGTCTAAATTGTCAGCAAGTCAAGTACGAGCATCAGAGACCTGGTGGTTTGCTTCAAAAGTTAGAAATTCCCGAGTGGAAGGCAGCGTATCACTATGGATTTTGTTGTTGGGCTCCCACTGACTCAAAGAAAAGTTGATGCAGCTTGGGTCATTGTGGATAGGTTGACCAAGTCAGCACATTTAATTCCAATGGCAGTTACCTATTCTTCAGAGCGGTTAGCTGAAATTTACATTCGTGAGATTGTCCGCCTTCACGGTGTGCCCGTGTCTATTATTTTAGATCGAGGTACGCAGTTTACCTCATACTTCTGGAGGGCTGTACAATGTGAGTTAGGCACGCGAGTTGAGTTGAGTACAATGTTTCATCCACAGACAGACGGACAGTCAGAGCGCAACATTTAAATATTGGAAGATATGCTTCGCGCTTGTGTTATAGACTTTGGAGGTTCTTGGGATCAGTTCTTGCCACTTGCGGAGTTTTCTTAGGATAATAGCTACCGGTCGAGCATTCAGATGGCTCTAAATGAGGCATTATATGGAAGGCAATGTCGATCGCCAGTTGGCTATTTTGATCCGGGAGAGGCTCGGTTGTTGGGTACCGATTTGGTACAAGATGCCTTGGATAAGGTCAAGGTTATTCAGGATCGACTTCGCACAACTCAGTCTAGGAAAAAGAGTTATGCCGACCGTAAAGTTCGTGATATTGCATTCATGGTTAGAGAAAGAGTATTGCTCCAGGTTTCACTGATGAAAGGTGTAATGAGGTTTGGAAAGAAGGGCAAGTTGAGCCCTAGGTATATAGGACCCTTCGAAATTCTTGAAAGGGTGGGTGAAGTAGCCTACAGGCTTGCACTACCACCTAGTTTATCAGCAGTTCATCCGGTGTTCCATGTGTCTATGCTCCGGAAATATCAAGGTGATCCGTCCCATGTACTAGATTTCAGCTCAGTCCAATTGGACAAAGATTTGACTTATAAAGAGGAACCGGTAGCTATTCTAGCCCGGCAAGTCCGACAGTTGAGGTCTAAGAGTTATCCCTCAGTTCGGGTACAATGGAGAGGTCAGCCGGTAGAAGAATCTACCTGGGAGTCTGAGTCGGACATGCAGAGTAAATATCCACACCTTTTCACCAGTCAGGTACTTTTTCTAATTCCGTTCGAGGACAAATGTTTGTTTTAGAGGTGGAGAATGTGATGACCTAAAAGGTCATCTTTAAATTTAATAATTATTTCTGTGTTCTAAGACCTCTAAAAGCACTATTCATCATCCTTCGACTTGCGTGCGCAGTCAGTATAATTTTCCGAAAAGTTTTTATATGAAAAATTAATTAAAATGTGAAAGAGAGCCTTAAAACTCAACTGAATTGACTTTGGTCAACGTTTTAAGTAAACAGACTCGGATCAGTATTTTGACAGTTTCGGTAGGTCCGTATAGTAATTCGGAACTTGGACGTATTCCCGGAATTTAATTTAGAGGTCCCTAGCTTGAATTATCGCCAGTTGGCGAAAACTAGAAGCCTAAAGGCTTAAAGATTTTAAAGTTTGGCCACAAATTGACTTTTATTGATATCGGGGTCGGATTCGAGTTCTAACAATTTTCATAGGTCCGTTATATCATTTATGACTTGTGTACAAAATTTGAGGTCAATCGGAGTTGATTTAATAGGTTCCGGTGTCGTTTGTAGAAATTGGAAGTTTCAAAGTTCATTAGGCTTGAATCTATATGTGATTCGTGTATTTAGTGTTGTTGGATGTAATTTGAGGTTTTGACTAAGTTCGTATGGTATTTTAGGACTTGGTGGTGTATTTGGTTGAGGTCCCGGGGGCCTCGGGTGAATTTCAGATGGTTAACGGGTTGAATTTTGGACTTGGAACTGTGCTGGAATTGTTTTGATGCACTGTTTGGTTTCCTTTTTCATGTTCGCGATAGAGGTCTCGCATTCGCGAAGAGGAACTGGAGGTAGGCAAAATTTACTCTTCGCGTTCGCGAAGAGGGGACTGCGTTTGCAAAGGGGTAGAGGGCAGTGTTCATCGCGAAACGTGGGGGCGTTCGCATTCACGAAAAAGGGCGAGGCCTGGCCGGGCACCAGGCGATAAGGCTTCGTGTTCGCGTAGAGGAGACCACTTTCACGAAGGCCAAGTTTGGCAAGGCATCGCATTCGCGAGACTGACCTCGTGTTCGCGAAGAAGAAATCTGGGGCAGAAAAAAAATGTGCTTCGCGAACGCGAGGGTGCTATCGCGTTCGCGAAGAAGAAATTACTGGACAACAGAACTTTAGTTCTGGAAATAGGATTTCGTCCCATTTTTCATTATTCAAGATTTCGAGCTTAGGTAAGGCGATTTTTGGGAGATTTTCACGGAAACATATTGAGGTAAGTGTTTCTTATCCTATATTAATTATATTTCATGATTCCATACTCATTTACATCATAAATCCGTGAATTTATGGAAGAAAAATCAGATTTTTATAAAATCTTCCAAAAATATAAAATGAAGATTTGAAAGCCAATCTGATATCAGAATTCGATATTTTTATATGGTTGAACTCGTATCGGAACGAGTGTTTGTATTTCATGAGTTTTTTTGGGATTCGAGATGTGGGCCCCACTGTCAATATTTGAAATGAATTTCGGATTTTAGTCCGAAAAATTAGTATATTCATATGGAATTAATTCCTGCGATTTGTACTGAGTATATTGATTTGTTTATGACTAGATTTGAGAATTTTAGACACGAATTCACGAGGCAAAGGTTTATTGGATTCTTGAATTTGGTTGCAAAGCGAGGTAAGTGTCGTGGTTAACCTTGACTTGAGGGAATAGAACCCTTGAATTATTTGCTATGTGAATTTCATGTGTAACGATGTATAGACAAGGTTACGAGTGCCTATACTTTGTCAAATTAATTATTTGCTTAATTATTTAATCATCTTAAATTGTTTTAATACACGAATTAATTATTATAATAATTATTTCTCTCCTATTCCTTATTAAATATTAATTCTTGAATTCCTGCAATAATTGTCACATGCTTATTTGATTTATGTGTCTTAATTGCTACTTGACATTTAGCATATTAAATATTATATTGCTTATTTTCTTCCTGATTTCCATAATTAATTGCTACTTGTCATTGTTTGTTTCATAAATAAATTATAATTATTGTATGCCTTGATGCTTAATAGTTTCTCATTGAACGTGATATTTATTGGAGTATTTTTATTATATTTAAGAGTTCTTAAAATATATGGGGGGATCAGGTTGCACGCCGCAACGGAAATGAAAATAAATATATTGGGGGATCAGGTTGCGCGCCACAACAGAGTTATTTAAAATTTATATTGGGGAATCGGGTTGGACGCCGCAACAGATTTATTTAAAGTTTATATTGTTGGAGCGGGTTGCACGCCGCAACGAAAATTTATTGAGGAATTATATTGTTGGGGCGGATTACACGCCGCAACGGAAATTGATTGAAATAATAATTGGTTATGACTGCCGAGTTGACTTCAACTGTTAAAATGAGTTACCTGATTTATTTATATTAATGTTATTATTATTATTATTATTGCGTACATGTTAATGTAAGTGACCTGCCTTAGCCTCGTCACTACTTCGTCGAGGTTAGGCTCGGCACTTACCAGTACATTGGGTCGGTTGTACTGATACTACACTCTGCACTTCTTGTGCAGATTTCAGAGTTGGTCCCAATGTCGTACTGTAGATTTGCCTGGATAGAGCTACCAGTGGAGACTTGAGGTATAACTGCACAACGTTCGCAGTTCTGAAGTCCCCTTCTATCTTATCTCAGTTGTGTATTATATTTCAAACAACTTGAATTTATTTCAGACCTTTATCTGTATCATTATAGAAGCTCGTGCACTTGTGACTCCAGTTCTGGGATGGTATTTAGATATCGTGGTTATTTTGAAATATTCACTTTATTTCAGAGTTTATTTCCGTATTTGTTTTCTTGTTATTAATTAATTTAAAATTTTGTTAAAAATGGCTAATTATATTCTAACGTTGGCTTGTCTAGCAAGTGAAATATTAAGCGCCATCACGGTCCCGAATATGGGAATTTCGGGTCGTGATACATGATAATCTTGAAACACCACCACCTACACCTGGTACTGCTAGTCAAAATACTAGGGGTGAAGGTCGTGGTAATACAAGTAGGCCTCCCCTCCCTATTAAGAAGAATCGATGATTAAGAAGTAAGTGTTGGCAATTTTTTGAAAGACTAGAAGAGATAAAAATTATGTAAGATGTCAAAATTTGTAAGGAAGTTTATAAACATGAGACCAGAGGTAAGCAAGGGGGAACGGGTCAACCTCGTAGGGACATGGTAAATAACCACCCTATTGCATGGGGTGCTGATGAGCAATCTGGCCAACAAAAACTTAACTCGGGTACTGATGGTAGGTTATAATTGCTTATTTTAGTCGTTTATTGCACTCTAATTCACTGCAATTTACTCGTTTTGAGCTTTCATTGATAGTTTTTTGAACTTATTTTGTGTTTGTGCCTTGTAGGAGTGATTCCGAGCTATGTAGATGTAATGAAATGAATTCGAGCTATTTGGAGCTTTGAAGTCCGAGTAAAATCCCAAGGGATTAAGGCGGGATTGTGTTCAAGAGTCGAGGACCAAATCTGGATGTCAAAAAGCAAGATTCAATCTATTCTCTGAGAAAAATGGCTTGTCGCGGTGCGTGGGGCGGCGCGTGGTGCGCCGCGGCTGTACAAAAACTGATGCCTAACAGATGTTGAGTATTTCCCCACTAATGCCTCACATGGCGCGTCGCCCCATGCGGCGCGCCTGTGCAATTTTACCGAGTGAATGTCCTATTTTGGACAAGAGAAGATGGTTTCGTGTGAGACCGACCCTACTTGGTATAAATACATGGAAAAACGTAAGTTTTTGGACTTTTGACATGTATTCGACCTGAGGAGGCTAAGGAGAAGTTGGAAGACATAAGCACAAGGATTTCATCATTCCTTCCTCACTCAAGACCCGAGTTTAAATTGAATTTATGTTTTCCTATACTTTAACTTTATTTGTGATGAATTTCTCCATATCTATGGAGTAGTACTCTTTAGGTTTTGATGAATTTGGTGCATTGATGGTTGTTTGCGGATTATAACTCTAGTTTATGTATTGAAGCATTTTTGGATAATTTAATTGTTGCATCTATATTCACTTGTTCATGTAATCGAGAGCGGCATACCTTGTGATATCTTTGCACTATATTGTTGGTTGAGTTCATTAATTCTTCTTAGTAATCTAAAGAGGTTTGTTGAATTATTGATTAAACCTAGTTAGGAGAATAATCGAAAGAGATTTTCCTAAAGACCAATCCACTACGCATTCTTACATATCTTCACATGCTTAAATTAGTTCATCTCATGAGGTTAAGACTTAATCGAGAGAGGAGTTTTTGCTGAACGTTTGAACTAATAATTGAGTGAATTCGAGAGACTCACTTAAACATTAGAAGTGAATTATCTAGAGTTAGATCCCAAACAATTATCTTGCACCTATCCTATCAAAACCCTATCTTCTCCCATTGATAACCTTCTTTGCTTATTCCTTGTTTCGATTGTCATTAATCAATAGCTTTAGACTCTTAGTTAATTTTAGTTAGAAATCATAGAAATCTCAATTGTTGATCATCTTGAATAGCAATCAAGTTAGAAACTACAAGAGTACTGTTTAAATCCAATCCATGTGGATACGATATTATACTATACTATATTTGATTAGCGAGCAAAATTTAAGTGTGTATTTTGCGTTCGTCAAATTTTGGCGCAGCCGAGGATTGACAATCAACAGTGTTTGAAATAGTTTGTAGTGCTAATTTAGGAATTTTTTTTCTTTTTATTTAATTTTATTTTTCTCCTTTGGCTCGTTGGTGTTCTTTGACTGTGCGCAGGTTACAAGTTAAGATTGGTGCATGACTAGAACTTCTGCGAAGGAAGTGCTACCATACGAGCTAGAAATTGAAAAACAACTGCGACAGCTGAGGAAGGAAAGAAGTCTCACCTAGACATTAGAAAAGGTTGGGCAATCCTCAACCAAAAAATGTATGGCTGGAAACGGTGAAGATAATGTAGCTTTTGCTGTGAGAGAAGTAGCCCAATGTAGAGAACAAGCTGCACGGGATGCTGAGGAAGCAACTATTAGAGATGCACAAATTATCTACGAAGAAAAGAGGGGTCGGAGAATTGCTCAAAATCAATCCTTGGCTGCAGATAAGTTCTGAAATATAGCTCCCGGGCCTGGGAGACCACTTGGCGATTATGCTAGACCGGTCTACAATCAAGGTTTATCAAGTGTTACACCACCTCCAATTGCAGCAAACAATTTCGAGTTGAAGCAAGGGTTGCTTCAAACCCTTCAAAATTGTTGTGTCTTCAGAGGGAATCCAAACAAAGACCCAAACACACATCTAATGGACTTCGAGGAGATTATGAACACCTTTTAATACAATGGTGTGTCACGAGATGCCGTGTACTTACGGGCATTCCCCTTCATACTCAAGGATGATGCAACGCAGTAGCTTCGAAGTTACCCACATGATCGATTAGAACATGGGAGGAGATGACTAGAAAATTCCTTGATAAATATTTCTCCTCAGCTAAAACGGGCAAGTTTAGAAGAGGAATGTATAAATTCGGCCAGAAAGATACGGAAACTATTTTTGAAGCATGAGAGAGGTTTAAGGAGATTGTTCGAAAATGTCAACATAGCGGAATTGAACTTTGGATGCAACTCCAAAGTTCCTTGATAAATATTTCTTCTCAGCTAAAACGAGCAAGTTTAGAAGAGAAATCCATAAATTCTGCTAGAAAGATACGGAAACTGTTTTTGAAGCATGGGAGAGGTTTAAGGAGAATGTTCGAAAATGCCAACATAGCGGAATTGAACTTTGGATGCAACTCCAAAACTTTTGGGATGGATTGACACCGGCCTCACGTAAAACATTGAGCAATGTAGCTAGAGGCTCATTGATGAAGAAGACTCCAGAGGAGATAGTTATAATTCTTAATGAGTTATCTGAAGATGCAAATCAGTGGCCCTCTGAGAGTGCTAAAATAAGAAGATCAATTGGTGTTCACCAAGTGGATACTAGTATATCTGTGCAGGTACAATTTGATGCTATGGCTAAAGAAATAAGGAAGTTGACCTTAGCCTCGATACAAAATGATCCTCACACAACTTGTGATATATGTGGAAGAGGACACCCTAATCATGAGTGTCAAGCCTCAATTGAGGAAGTGAATGCTGTGGGAAATTATAATTCAATGGGTCAGAGGCACCCCGATTTTTCATGGAGTTAACCTGGGGGTACTGTGAATGCATGACAACAAAACAACCCCAGACCCCAAGGATAAGGAGCTCCTGGCTTTATGAATCAGCAGAGGCAACAATTTCAGCCTCAACAGCCCATTCAGTCTGGCATCTCATGAAGGCCTTCATTATCAAGACAGATGAGAGGCTGGACGCCCATGGAGTAGCTATCAAAGAACTGGGCATATCTTTTCGCAACCTGGAGAGACAAGCAGGACATATTGCAACAATATTATCTGAGAGGGCTCCAGGAACTCTCCTGGCTAATACTGAGAGAAATCCCAAAGAAGCAGTGAATGTTGTAACTCTAACAAGTGGGCAAGTGTTGAAATATCCCACCCCGATTCAAATTGATGCGAAACTTGAAAAAGAAAGTGGGGAGCATTTGAAGAATGATGTTGATAAAAAGAAGAAGGGTCAGATAAAAGCTGAGAGAAAGAAGAAGGGAGAAACCTTGAGAAGGGAGGAACATTATGAGAGAGAGCATATGCCTGCTTTACCTTTCCCTCAAAATCTATATAGAGAAAATCTAGAATGTGCTGAAACAGGTTCATGTAAACTTACAATTCACAATGCTCTCACAAATACATTTTTATGCCAAATTCTTGAAGGAGATCCTTACAAAGAAGAGGAAAATAGATTAGACCTCGGTGGTAAAGCTCACAGAGCATTGCAGCGCGATATTGCAAAATAAACTCCCACAAAAGTGTGGAGGGAGTTTTACTATACCTTCCTCATTAGGAACTATCATTTGTGATAAATCTTTATATGATTCTGGTGCCTCAATTAATTTATTGCCTCTATCTATTTATAGAAAACTGGAGAAAGAGACTGGAGAGATAAGGTCTGTACCCATATCTTTGCAGTTGGCAGACCACACGACTATAATACCCGAGGGGACAATGGAATATGGGTTAGTTCGGGTGGATAATTTCGTATTTTCTATGGATTTTATAGTGGTAAATATGGAGGAAAACAAGGAGGTCCCCTTTATCCTAGGAAGACCATTCTTAGCAACGATTAGAGCGATATTGGATACATACGAGAGAAAACTCATGCTTAGAGTGAGTGAGGAGACTGTGCCTTTTGAGATGAATGTAGCAAAAGGGGCACAAAAGTACAAACCAGCTGCGAGTGTTGAGTAGAAAGTGAAGGGCTCAAAAGATAAGGCTGCGGTGAGCGAGAAAGATAAGTATGGGGTGTACCCAAAAAGGCTGAGAAGAAGCTGCCAGCATGGATGTGTGCATTAGTTCGGGCGCGAGGAATGGAGCCCGACTTCGACTCAGACCCCGACTAGATATTCAGGGAAATTTCCTTTACCTTATGCTTTTTAATAGTGTGTCATGGGGACATGCCATAACTTAAACTGTAGGGTGGGGGATGTATGTATGTACATATGTATGTATGTATGTATGTATGTATGTATTTCTTTTTAGTTGTAGTAGTTGGAGATGGAAAACGTTTTGGAAAAAAACATAAAAATTATAAAATTTCGATGGATGTATTTTTTTTAGTTATATGTATGTATGTATGTATGTGTGTGTGTGTGTGTGTAGTTTTAGTTGTAGTAGTTGGAGATAGAATTTTTTTTTTGTATGTGTATTTTTTTTAGTTGTAGTAGTTGGAGATAGAAAAGTTTTTGAAAAAAACGTAAAAATTATAAAATTTCAATGGATATCATTTGGCGGGTTTCTCGAGGGATTAAAGTCGAAAGAAAAAGACAAAAATATTTTCTTTTGTTAGGTGGTGTAACAAGTCCCCCTTGATTTTTCTTTGTGTCGCGGTTATTTTTCAAGGGTTTTGTTTGAACCGGGGGTAGTTAGTTTTTATTTTTATTAGGAGTAGGAAACCTTGTGCTATGATTTGCATTGAAAGTAATATCTCTTAACTTTGTTATACCTTGAGAATAGTAAGTGCTTTAGTTATGTCGCTTAGGCTCAGATTTTGACTCTTGTATAAGTACCTTAAACTGTATGATCTTAACTTTGCTTAACTGCTTTGACTAGAGTGTCTTGATAGTCCAATCTTGAGTGAGTTATGTGCCATGTGTGTGTGAGATTTTGTGTTATTTTGTGCATTGTATTTTGATGTCTAGAACTTGCCCCGTGTGTTTGCAAAGCGAAATAGTAGTTTTATTCAGTCTTGGAAGTGATTTAGGTATTTCTTTGTTGAGCCGGTTATATGCTTTTACCCACCTAATTATTATGTATCGTAGTTAACCTTTTTGAGCCTGTAATCTTATTTGTTTGGTAACCTACAAGCCCTACACATTTATTTGACTAGACTATCTATTTGAACCTTGTGCCTCTCGGGAGCACTTGAATTTATTATGAACTTTGTAAAAGTTGAAGTGTGGGGTGGTTGGTTTTGATTTTGAGTGAAGCTATTGAAATAAGGAGAAAGGTGCACTGTATTGAAAAAGTAAGAGCCACTTGAATTGAAAGAGAAAAGGAAAAAATATTGTATTATTGTGCAAAATATTCTTTGATAGTGATGATTATTGATGTAATTGCGCTTAAAGAAGTAGGGAGTTAATGTATATTGATGTGAATATGGAGTTTTGGTTTGACATAAGTGTGGAGTTTTGAACAATGAAATGTATGTATTAAAGTGCTTAGGGAGGTGTAGCCATTCTTATATCTAAATGTATCCTACCCATCCTGCAGCCTACATTACAACCAAATAAAGTCCTACTTGATCCTTGACTGAATGAGCTCACTTAGTATAGTAGTACACTACGGGCAAGCTTATGGTATGTCTTTTGTGGCATATGAATGTTATTTTTGAGAGTGAGTGAATTCTTTCTATCTTGAGTTCCTAATTGTTCTTAAATTTCTATTGTGTGTGGAACTTGTAACGACTCAACCGGTCGTTTTGACTTTTAGAACTCCGTTCCCCTAAATAAAACTCCCTATACGTCCTTATAATAAGTTATGACTTGCGGGGATGGTTGGTTCGGGATTTGGGAGTGTTCGGGTTGAAATAGGAACACGTAGTTCTTTAAATTGGTCTTAGAATGCTAAGTTTGACTTCGGTCAACATTTTTAGAAAACGACCCCGAAATCAGGATTTGACGGTTCCAATAGCTCCGTATGGTGATTTTGGACTTAGGAGCGTGTTCAAAATTTTATTTGGAAGTCCGTAGTTATAGTAGGCTTGAAATGGCTAAAACAAGAATTTAAGTTTGAAAGTTTAACCGGGGAGTTGACTTTTTGATATCGGGGTCGGAATCCAGTTCTAAAATTTTCATAGCTTCATTATGTCATTTATGACTTGCATGCAAAATTTGAGGTCAATCGGAGTTGATTTGATAGGTTTCGACATCGAATGTAGAAGTTGGAAATTTTAAGTTTCATTAAGCTTGAATTGGAGCGTAATTCGTGGTTTTAGCATCGTTTTAGGTGATTTGAGGTTTCAAATAAGTTCGTATGATGTTTTAGGACTTGTTGGTATATTTGGTTGAGGTCTCGAGGGCCTCGGGTGAGTTTCGGATAGTTAATAGATCAAAAGTTGGACTTAAAAAGTTGCTGCAATTTTTCCTTCTCCTGGATATTGTGGGCTGTGATCGAGCCCAAGCCCAGATATCGATCCCAGATATCGAGCCCAGGGTCGACGGCCTGAGTCGAATCCAGGGACGAGGCTCAGTATCGAAGCCACGATCGAAGGTCCAGTTCGAGGGCCATGATCGAAGACAAGGCTCGAGGGCCAGGATCGAGACCCAAGATCGAGGGTCACAATCGAAGGCACATGCTCGATGCTGTGATCGAGGCCATGACCGAGTCCCAGGCTCGAGGCCATGACCGAAGCCCAGGATTGAGGGCTACGATCAAAGCCACGATCGAGGCCCAATTCCGAAGGCTGCCTGGGTAGATTTATAAAAGAAGGCATTGTCCCATTTGCCATTTTTGACGAACTTGAGCTTGAGCAGAGGCGACTTTTGACAGATTTTTCAAGGAAATACATTGGGGTAAGTGATTCTAACTCGGATTTGGTCAATATACACGAATATATCATTGTTTTCACCATTTAATTAGTGTTTTGAGATTGAAATTTGGGAATTGTTTTAGAAATCTCATAGAAACTAACTTTTGAGATTTCGGTATCGATTCGGAGTCGGATTTGAGTGAAACTGGTACGATTGGACTCATAATTGAATGGGTTGTCAGATTTCATAACTTTTGCCAGATTCCGAGACATGGGCCCCACAGATGAATTTTTAATTAATTTCGGAATTTTTATTGAAAATGTAGTATTTTCTTATGAAATTGATTCTATAATTTTTGGTGACTGTATCGAGTTATTTTTGGTTAGATTCGAGCCATTTAGAGTTGGATAATCGAGGAAAGGGTCTACTAGTAGATTAAATTGGAGCAAGATAAGGTAAGTCTCTTGTCTAATCTTGTGAGGGAAAAATTACCCCATAGGTAATTAAAGTAATAATTGTTGCTAATTGTGGGGGCTACGTACGCACGAGGTGACGAGAGTCTGTGCGTAGCTACTATTAATGCTAAAATCCGGGTAGTTTGGGACTCAAAGCATGAATTACTTGTGTAAATTGTATTTTTTATTTAATTTATATATAT
>AWOL01S0044450.1:25017-47018 GCA_000715115.1 Nicotiana otophora | reverse complement strand
ATATAGAGCCTCGGCAGGATAGATTCATCTATGGATCGTGCCACACGTCTATCGACAGTGTACACGACACTCTGGATCGGGCTGTACGACCTCGGCAGAAATCGTGTCTAATAATGAAAATTACACCATACTTTGCTATTTTAATTATAGCTTGTGAATTTAATTAATAGATTGAGAATTATTGCATATGAAGGAATTTAATTAATAAATTTAAAATTATTGGAATTGAAAGAATTAATTATCTCTGCTTGTTAAGGAAATTATGGTTATTCCTGTAAATGAGGCTAATTGATAAACTGAAAATTTATTGGAATTGAAGGAATTTAATTATTTCTGCTGGTTAAAGAAAATCATTATAAATTCTATAAATCATGTTGATCTAGACATTGCTATATTTATTTCATTTATTATTATTGACTCTTAGTGAGTGTCAAAGTCGGCCATCTCGTCTCTACCTTTTCGAGATTAGGCTTGATACTTTCTGGGTACACGTTGTTTTCGTATTCATGCTGCACTTGTTGCACATTTTATTGTGCAGGTACATATATGTCTAGCGGCCTTGTGGGCGCATAGGTTGGTTAATAATTGTGGGGACATAGGTGATGTGCATTCTATATTACGATCTGCAGCCAACAGAGTCTCCTTCAGAGTTATTATATTTCCCTGTCTAATTTGTATTCTGGACAGATGCTGTATTTTATTTTTAATTTCCTAGTAAATGCTCATGCACTTGTGACACCGGGTTTTGGGAATGGTTATGAATTGTTTAGAAATTTAGTTGCTAAAAATATTTATCATTTACTCTATGAGTTCTATCTTTATTATTTCATTGAAGAAATTTTGATTTCAAAAATACTAAAAGAGGATTTAATTAACTATATAGTGTTGGCTTGCCTGACAGCGGTGTCCGGCGCCATCACGACCTTAAATGGATTTTGGGTCGTAACAGAACTACTCTCTATTGTTATGTGAGGGCACTTAATTCATGAAGGAAAGGTAATGTCATTGACCTCTGTGTTAGAGTAAGTGAGCGGGTTACAAATAATGCGTGGTGCTTTTGAGCCAAATTTTGAGGCTGGGATATTACAGTATTGTGCTTATTCTATTTTAAATATTCTTGGTATGATGAGTTAGGAGAGTTGTTTAAAAATATCGTGTCTATATAAAAGTGTAGTTTGATTACTCGAGGACGAGCAATGGTTTAAGTGTGGGGTGTTGAGGGTAGGTTATAATTGCGTATTTTAGTCGCTTATTGCACTCTAATTCACTGCACTTTACTCGTTTTGAGCTTTCATTGATAGTGTTTTGCACTTATTGTGTGTTTTATGCCTTGTAGGAGTGATTCCAAGTTATGTAGATGTTATGGAATGAATTCGAGCTATTTGGAGCTTTGAAGTCTGAGTAAAACTATCACGACCCAAAACCTAACCCGTTGTGATGGCGCCTGTCGTGGTACTAGGCAAGCCGACCCTTTCCAAAACACATTCAAAATCTAACAGAAATGAATTAACACTTATAAAATAACCGGAGTTTTCTCATAAATACAGGGGTAAAACCCAAATAAAACATACGTGCGGAAAAAATAGCTGGACATCGGGGTGTCACTAAGTCACGAGCATCTAACAACCAATCTAGAAAAAAAAAAGAGAAAAAAAATTAGAGTCTACTACAGTCTGTGACAAATGCCAAATAAGTGAGAAAAGATAATACGAAAGGAGAAACAAGGACTGCGGACGCTGGCAGCTACCTCATAAATCTCCGATAGTCAGCTCGCGCACGAACTCAGCGACCGCCAGAACCGTACACACCTGGATCTGCACATGAAGTGCAGGGTGTAGCATGAGTACAACCAACTTAGCAAATAACATAATTAAATAAGGAACTGAGAAGCAGTGCCGAGCTATAAAAATACAGTTCATATCAAAATTTTTCAGTAAAGAGTGAACATCCTTTCAAATCCAGTCGTATACGCCAATCAGTTCGAGCCCAAGTAAAACAAATATGAATCTTCCGGAATTTCACAGCAACATCGGACATCAACCAAGTGCAACAATAAATAAAAGCAAGTACAGCCTCACAAGGTAGCAGTCACTCAACTCATCTCATAAGCTCATACTCTCGGCTCTCAGTCCTCAATACACACTCTCAATAGGTACCTGCGCTTACTGGGGGTGTACAGACTCCGAAGGGGCTTCTACAGCCCAAGCGCTATATATTATTACGGCGTGCAACCCGACCCAATACTGCTGCGGCGTGCAACCCTATCCATATATTGCTGTGGCGTGCAGCCCAATCCATATATTGCTGCGGCGTGCAGCCCAATCCGATACATGGCCCGAAGGTTTGTTGCGGCGTACAACCCGATCCAATATTGTTGTGGCGTGCAACCCGATCCAAAATATCTCATATAGCTCTCAACCTGGCACTCCGGACCTATCTCAGTCACTAACCTCTCCAGCCCCTCGGTCTCACAGAATATCATAATAACCAGCCCCAACAGGGAATACAACAAGTATCAACAAGAAATGAGAGGAAACAGAGATATAACGCACATTAAGACTGTGCCTCAATACAAGATAACAATTTAGCAGTCAGTTCAACAAGTATACGACTACTGCGGGTCCCAATAGTGATATCATATGGCCTAAGCATGGTTTCTAACATGAAAGGCAGTCAATTGCTCAAAGACAAGGAAAATCAACTGATAACAATGGCTATTCGACTTTACAGTCTCACGGGACGGACCAAGTCACAATCCCTCATGGTGCACGCTCGCACGCCCAACACCTAGCATGTGCGTCACCTCCAAATATTACATTATACAAATCCTCGGGGTTTCATATCCTCAAAACCAGATTTAAGACTGTTACTTACCTCAATCCGAGCAAAATCCTACTCCGCGATGCCTTTGCCTCTCAGATCGGCCTCCAAACATCTCGAATCTAGCTACAAGTAATACAACACAATCAATAAAGGATAAAGGGATCAATTCCACAAGAAAACTACTAAAATATAGCCCAAAATCCGAAATCGGCTCAAACCGGCCCCCGGGCCCATGTCTCGAAATCCGACAAAAGTCACAAAATATGAACACCCATCCACTCACGAGTCCAACCATACAAGAATTACTCGAATCCAACCTCAAATCACCTTCCAAAACCCAAAATTTAAGCCTATGAAGTTTCTACCATTTCCCCCCAAATTTACAACTCAAATCTCTAATTAGATGATGAAAATAGCAATAGATTCATGGAATATAGTCCAATCCGAGTTAGAATTACTTACCCCAATAATCTTCTTGAAGAAACCTCGAAAAATCGCATCACACCGAGCTCTCAAAGTCCCAAAATTGAAATGGGAATCAAACCCTCGAAATCTCACTTTTCTGTCCAGTTCTTCCGCACCTGCGGACCTTCAGTTGCATCTGCGATGCCGCACCTGCGGAAATTCCATCGCAGGTGCGGGAATGACTAAAAGGGCTAGGTCCGCATCTGCGTGCAAGTGGTCACGCCTGCGTGTGCGCACCTGCAGACAAAAGTTCGCTTCTGCCATCCTCCCCTCCAACTCATTTTCCGCATCTGCGGAGCTTCAGGCGCATCTGTGGGCTCGCAGATGCGGAAACACCCTCGCACCTGCGACCCCCGGCCTTCTCCGCAACTCCTGCTTCTACGCTCCTTCCTCCGCACGTACGAGTATGCACCTGCGGCGTCCCCACCGCATGTGCAAAACTACCAAATATCAAAAGTCTTCAGCAATCTCAAAAGTCCAAAACTCAACTGTTAAGCATCCGAAACACACCCGAGGCCCCCCGGGACCTCAACCAAACATGCCAACAAGTCATATAACCACATGCAAACTTAGTCGAACCTTCGAATTACTCAAAACAATATCAAAACACCAAATTACCCTCGGATTCGAGCCTAAGAACTCCTAAACTTCCAAATTTCGCAAACGACGTTGAAACCTATCAAACCACGTCCGAATGTCCTCAAATTTTAGACACACGTCACAAATGATACCACGAACCCACTCCAACTTTCGGAAATTCATTCCGACCCCGATATGAAATTTTTCACTGCCGACCAAAATCACCAAATTTTTAATTTTCGCCAATTCAGGCCAAATTCCACTACGGACCTCCAAATCACATTCCAAACGCGCTCCTAAGTCCAAAATCATCTAACAGAGCTAACGGAACCATCAAAATTCAAATTCGAAATCGTTTACACATAAGTCAACATTCGATTGACTTTTCCAACTTAAGCCTCTAATAAAGAGACTAAGTGTCTCAATTCACTCTGAAACCATTCCGGACCCGAACCAACTAACCGGACATATCATAATATAACTGAAGAACACAGAAGAAGCAGAAATGAGGGAAACTAGGCTATAACTCTCGAAATGACCGAACGGGTCGTTACATCCTCCACCTCTTAAACAAACGTTCATCCTCGAACGAGTCTAGAAACATACCTGGAGTCTCAAATAGGTGTGGATATCTGCTCTGCATCTCCCGATCGGTCTCCCAGGTGTCCTCCTCCACATGCTGACCTCTCCACTGCACCTTCACTGAAGCTATCCTTTGACCTCAACTTCCGATCCAAAATGGCCACCGGCTCCACATCATAAGTCATATCACCATCCAACTGAACCGTGCTGAAGTCCAAAACATGGGACGGATCTACAATATACTTCCGGAGCATAAAAACGTGAAACACTGGATGCACACTCGACAAGCTGGGTGGCAAGGCAAGCTTGTAAGCCAGCTCCGCTATCCTCTGAAGCACCTCAAAAGGCCCAATGAACCGGGGGCTCAACTTGCCCCTCTTCCTAAACCTCATAACACTCTTTATGGGTAATACCTTCAGCAATACCTTCTCCCCAACCATGAAAGACACATCACTGACCTTCCTGTCCGCGTAGCTCTTATGCCTAGACTGTGCCGTGCGAAGCCGCTCCTGAATTGATTTCACCTTGTCTAATACATCTGGGACCAAGTCTGTACCCAAGAGCCTAGCCTCACCTGGCTCGAACCATCCTACTAGAGATCTATACCTCCTCCCATATAAAGCCTCGTACGGAGCCATCTGAATGCTCGACTGATAACTGTTATTATATGCAACCTCCGCGAGCGGTAGAAACTAGTCCCATGAACCCCCAAAGTCATTGACACAAGTGCGTAACATGTATTCCAATATCTAGATAGTGCGCTCGGACTATCCGTCCGTCTGAGAGTGAAAGGATGTGCTCAACTCAACCTGAGTACCCAACTCTCGCTGCACGACCCTCCAAAACTGCGATGTAAACTGAGTGTCTCTATTTGAAATGATGGAAAGTGGGACACCATGCAGGCGAACAGTCTCTCGGATGTACATCTCAGCCAACCGCTCTGAAGAGTAAGTAGTACCAACTGGAATGAAATGCGCGGACTTGGTCAGCTGATCCACAATAACCCAAATAGCATCGAACTTCCTCGAAGTCCATGGGAGCCCAACTACGAAGTCCATGGTGATCCGCTCCCACTTCCACTCTGGGATCTCTAACCTCTGAATCAAGCTACCCGGTCTCTGATGTTCATACTTAACCTGCTGACAATTGCGACACGGAGCCATAAACCCAACTATATCCTTCTTCATCCGCCTCTACCAATAGTGCTGTCTCAAATCCTGGTACATCTTCGCGGCACCCGGATGGATAGAATACCACGAGCTGTGGGCCTCCTCAAGAATCAACTCCCGGAGCCCATCTACATTAGGCACACATATCCGGCCCTACATCCTCAACACGCCGTCATCACCAATAGTCACATCCCTAGCATCACCTCGCTGAACCCTGTCCTGAAGAATGAGCAGGTGGGGGTCATCATACTGACGCTCCCCGATACGGTCATAAAGAGAAGACTTGGAGACCACACAAGCCAATACCCGACTCGGGTCCGAAATATCCAATCTGACAAGCTGGCCAGCTAAGTCCCGAACATCCAATACCAAAGGTCTCTCTACTGCTAGAAGATATGCTAAACTCCCCAAACTCTGTGCCCGGCGACTCAAAACATCGGCCACCATATTGGCCTTCCCCGGATGGTACAAAATAGTGATATCATAGTCCTTTAGAAGCTCTAACCATCTCTGCTAGAGCAAATTAAGATCCTTCTGCTTGAACGAGTGCTGAAAACTCCGATAATCAGTGTAAATCTCACAATGAACCCCATACAGATGGTGCCGCCAAATCTTGAAGGCGTGAAAAATAGCTGCTAACTCAATATCATTGACATAATAATTCTTCTCATAAGTCTTCAACTGGCGCGAGGCATAGGCAATCACCCTACCCTCATGCATCAGAACGCATCCAATACCTATCCGCGAGGCATCACAATACACTGTGTAGGAACCAGAAGCTGATGGCAGAGCTAGAACTGGAGTTATGGTCAAGGCAGTCTTAAGCTTCTGAAAGCTCTCCTCACACTCATCCGACCACCTGAATGGAGCACCCTTTTGGGTCAATTTGGTCAAGGGCGATGCAATAGATGAAAATCCCTCCACAAAGTGATGGTAATAGCCCGCCAAACCAAGAAAGCTCCTAATCTCCATGGCCGAGGATGGTCTAGGACAACTCTGCACCACCTCTATCTTCTTCGGATCTACCTGAATACCCTCACTGGACACCACATGCCCCTAGAATGCTACTGAACCGAGCCAAAACTCACACTTGGAGAACTTTGCATAAAGCTTCTCATTCCTCAATCTCTACAATACAATACTCAAATGCTGAGTATGCTCCTCCTGGCTATGAGAGTACACTAGGATGTCATCAATGAATACAATAATGAACGAGTCCAAATAAGGCTGAAACACACTGTTCATCAAATGCATGAATGAAGATGAGGCATTAGTTAGACCAAAAGACATCACAAAGAACTCATAATGGCCATATCGGGTCCTGAAAGCTGTCTTAAGAATATCCGAATCCCGAATCTTCAGCTGGTGATACCCTGACCTCAAATCGATCATGGAGAACATCCTCACCCCCTGAAACTGGTCAAATAGATCATCAATACGTGGAAAAGGATACTTGTTCTTGAATGTGACCTTGTTCAACTGCCTGTAGTCAATGCACATCCTCATAGAACCATCTTTATTCCTTACAAATAGAACTGGTGCACCCCAAGGTGACACGCTAGGATGAGCAAACCCCTTATCAAGGAGTTCATGAAGTTGTTCTTTCAACTCCTTCAACTCCGTCGGTGCCATACGATACGGTAAAATAGAAATGGGCCGAGTGCCCAAAACCAAATCAATACCAAAGTCAATATCCCTGTCAGGCGGCATGCCCGGCAGGTCTGCAGGAAACACATCCAAAAATTCACGTACCACCAGAACAGAATCAATGGGAGGAGTCTCTGTACTAACATCCCTCACAAAAGCCAAATAGGATAGACAACCCTTCTCAACCATCCGCTGAGCCTTCAAGTATGAAATCACTCTATTGGAACGTAGTTTATAGAATCGCTCCACTCAACCCTCGGCAACCCTGGCATCGCCAGTGTCACAGTTTTAGCGTGACAATCTAGAACATCATGACATGGAGACAACCAATCCATACCCAATATCACATCAAAATCGACCATACTGAGGAGCAAAAGATCCACTTTGGTCTCCAGACCCCCAATGGTCACCACACATGACCGATATACGCGATCCACAATAATAGTATCACCCACATGGGTAGATACATGAACAGATGAAACTAAAGACTCACGGTGCATATCCAGAAAATGAGCGAAGTACGAGGAATTATATGAATAAGTGGAACCAGGGTCAAATAATACAGAGGCATCTCTGTGACAAACTGAGACAATATCTATAATCACAGCATCTGAAGCAATAGCATATGGTCTGGCAGGAAAAGCATAGAAACGGGCCTGGCCACCCCCGATCTGCCTCCCCCTCTCGGGCGACCCCTAGTTGACTGAGCTCCACCCCTAGCTGACTGGGCAGGTGGTGGAGGAACTGATGCTGGTGACATAGACTGGCTCCTCTGCGGAGTGGGACCTCCCACTAGACGGGGACACTCTCTCCTCATGTGACCAAACTCCCCACACCCATAGCAACACCCCGGTGATGGTGATGGGAACTGAAGGGAGCCCCGAGCACGGGGATAACTAGAAGAAGGACCCGACATAGATGAACCCTGACCCAATGGAGCACGAGAAGAACTCTGCGCTGGAAGGGCACCATGAGATGAACGACCCTGCTGATAACTGTGAGATCCATGGCCAGATGATGCACCACGGTGAACTGGGCGAGCCGTCTGGGCATGTCTGAATGGACGGCCTCTACCGTGCTGGAACTGACCCCCAAAAGGAGTACCACTAAATACACCCTATCCACAAGGCCTCTTGGCTGCCCTCTCAACCCTCTCCTGACCGCGAACCACCTCAATCTGCTGAGCAATGTCGACAACCTCATCGAAAGTCACACCATACACTCTCTCTTTGGTCATAAGCAATCGCAGTTGATAAGTGAGGCCATCTATAAACCTCCTGATCCTCTCCTTGTCTGTGGGAACCAACAAGATAGCATGACGAGCCAACTCCGAGAATCACATCTCATAATGCGTCATAGACATATCACCCTGACGAAGCTGCTCAAACTATCTGCACAGCTCCTCTCTGCGGGACTGAGGCATGAACTTCTCCAGAAAGATAATGGAGAACTGCTGCCAAGTAAGGGGTGCTGCGCCGACCGGCCTATGCCTCTCATAAGCCTCCCACCAAATGAATGCATCCCTAGAGAACTGAAAGGTAGTGAACGAGACCCCACTGGTCTCCTGAATACCTGCTGTACGGAGTATCCTCTGACACCTGTCCAAGAAACCCTGTGCATCCTCTCCCTCTGCACCACTGAAAGATGGAGGCTGGAGTCTCCCAAACCTCTCCAATCTACGCTGCTCATCCTCAGGCATAGCAGGAACTACATAGTCCTGAGCAGCTACAATCGGCTGGGCGGGTGGTGCCCCCGGTGTATCGAATCCCTATACCACCAGCTCTGGTGTGCGAGCAGCGGGAGTGTGAGCACCTCCCCCGGCCTGAGAAGTGGCTGCTGCGGCCGGAATAGAGATCGCCTGAGCAAGACTGGTACACGTGGTCAGAATCTGAGCTAAGGCCTCCTGAAGGCCTGGAATCACAATAGGCACTGGTGGTGCCTGAGCTGGTGCATCAACAACTGAAATCTGGTTCTAATATGAGGCAACTGGTGGATCTGTAGGTACTGCCCCAGCTGCTGTGCGGGCTGCACCTCTGCCGCTACCACAACCTCTACCGCGGCCTCGGCCTCTCGCGGCCCTGGCTGGTGGTACTGGTGGCTGGCCCTCCTGACCGGTAGTACGAGTCCTCACCATGTGTGAGAGAATGAAACAACAGATGTTTAGTTACTAGAATCAACAAATTCGCACGACAAGAATTCAAGAATGTGGAGTTTCTTAAGGGTTCTGCAGTCTCTCGAAGATAAGTACAGACGTCTCCGTACCGATCCGCAAGACTCTACTAAACCCGCTCATGACTTGTAAGACCTATGTAACCTAGGCTCTGATACCAACTTGTCATGACCCAAAACCTAACCCGTCGTGATGGTGCCTATCGTGGTACTAGAAAGCCTACCCTTTCCAAAACACTTTCAAAATCTAACAGAAATGAATTAAAACTTATAAAATAACAAGAGTTTTCTCATAAATACGGGGGTAAAACCCAAATAAAACATACGTGCGGAAACAATAGCCTGACATCGGGGTGTCACTAAGTCACGAGCATCTAACAACCAACCTAGAAAAATAATAGAGTCTACTACAGTCCGTGACAAATGCCAAATAAGTGAGAAAAGATAATAAGAAAGGAGAAACAAGGACTGCGGACGCCGTCAACTTCCTCGTAAATCTCCGATAGTCAGCTCGCGCACGAACTCAGCGACCGCCAGAACCGTACACACCTGGATCTGCACATGAAGTGCAGGGTGTAGCATGAGTACAACTAACTCAGCAAGTAACAGAATTAAATAAAGAACTGAGAAGCAGCGAGGAGCTATAAAAACACAGTTCATATCAAAAGTTTTCAGTAAAGAGTGAACATGCTTTCAAATCCAGTAGTATAAGTCAATCGGTTCGAGCCCAAGTAAAATAGATATGAATCTTCCAGAATTTCACAGCAACATCGGACAGAAACCTAGTGCAACAATAAATAAAAGCAAGTACAACATCTCAAGGCAGCAGTCACCCAACTCATCTCATAAGCTCATTCTCTCGGCTCTCAGCCCTCAATACACACTCTTAATAGGTACCTGCGCTCACTGGGGTGTACAGACTCCGAAGGGGCTCCTACAGCCCAAGCGCTATATATTGCTGCGGCGTGCAGCCTGACCTAATACTGCTGCAGCGTGCAGCCCGATCCATATATTGCAGCAACATGCAACCCGATCTGATACATGGCTCGAAGGCTTGTAGCGACGTGCAACCCGATCCAATATTGTTGCGGCGTGTAGCCCGATCCAATATATCTCACATAGCTCTCAACCCGGCACTTAGGCCCTATTTCAGTCACTAACCTCTCCAGCCCCTTGGGCTCACAGAATATCATATTAACCAGCCCCAACAGGGAATACAACAAGTATCAACAAGAAATGAGAGGAAACAGAGATATAACATACAATAAGACTGTGACTGAGTACAAAACAACAATAGCAGTCAGTTCAACAAGTATACGACCGCTGCGGGGTCCCAATAGTGATATCATATGGTCTAAGCATGGTTTCTAACATGAAAGGTAGTCAATTACTTAAAGACAAGGAAAATCAAGTGATAACAATGGCTATTCGACTTTATAGTCTCACGGGATGGACCAAGTTACAATTACTTACGGTGCACGCTCGCACACCCGTCACCTAGTATGTGCGTCACCTCCAAATACCACATTATACAAATTCTCGGGTTTCATACCCTCAAAACTAGATTTAAAACTGTTACTTATCTCAATCCGAGCAAAATCCTACTCTGCGATGCTTTTGCCTCTCAGATCGGCCTCCAAACATCCCGAATCTAGCCACAAGTAATACAACACAATCAATAAAGGCTAAAGGGATCAATTCCACAAGAAAACTACTAAATATAGCCCAAACTCCGAAATCGACTCAAACCGGCCCCCGGGCCCACGTCTCGAAATCCGACAAAAGTCACAAAATATGAACACCCATCCACTCACGAGCACAACCATACAAGAATAACTCGAATCCAACCTTAAATCACCTTCCAAAACTCGAAATTTAAGCCTATGAAGTTTCTACCATTTTCCCCCAAATTTACAACTCAAATCTCTAATTAGATGATGAAAATAGCAATAAATGCATGGAATATAGTCCAATCCGAGGTAGAATCACTTGCCCCAATAATATTCTTGAATAAACCTCGAAATATCGCCTCACACCAAGCTCTCAAAGTCCCAAAATCAAAATGGGAATCAAACCCTCGAAATCTCACTTTTCTGTCCAGTTCATCCGCACCTGCGGACCTTCAGTCGCATCTGCGACGCCGCACCTGCGACGCCGCACCTGCGGAAATTCCATCACAAGTGCGGGAATGACTAAAAGGGCTGGGTCCGCATTTGCGTGTAAGTGGTCGCGCCTGCGTGTGCGCACCCACAGACAAAAGTTCGCTTCTGCGATCCTCCCCTCTAACTCATTTTCCGCATCTGCGGAGCTTCAGGCACATCTGCGGGATCGTAGATGAGGAAACACCCTCGCACCTGCGACCCCCGGCCATCTTCTCAACTCCCTCTTCTGTGCTCCTTCCTCCATACGTGCGAGTACACACCTGCAGCCTCCCCACCGCAGGTGCAAAACTACTAAATATCAGAAGTCTTCAGCAATCTCATAAGTCCAAAACTCAACCGTTAAGCATCCGAAACATACCCGAGACCCCCCGGGACCTCAACAAAACATGACAACAAGTCATATAACCCCATGCGAACTTAGTCGAACCTTCGAATCACTCAAAACAACATCAAAACACCAAATTACCCTCGGATTCAAGCCTAAGAACTCCTAAACTTCCAAATTCCGCAAACGACGCTGAAACCTATCAAACTACGTCCGAATGACCTCAAATTTTACACACACATCAAAAATGACACCATGAACCTACTCCAACTTCTAGAAATTCATTCCGTCCCTGATATCAAAATTTTCACTGCCGACCAAAATCGCTAAATTTTTAATTTTCGCCAATTCAAGCCAAATTCCACAACGGACCTCCAAATCACATTTCGAATGCGCTCCTAAGTCCAAAATCACCTAACGGAACCATCAAAATTCAAATCCGATATCGTTTACACATAAGTCAACATACGGTTGACTTTTCCAACTTAAGCTTCTAATAAAGAGACTAAGTGTCTCAATTCACTCTGAAACCACCCCGGACCCGAACCAACTAACCCGACATATCATATTATAACTGAAGAACATATAAGAAGTAGAAATGGGGAAAATGAGGCTATAACTCTCGAAACGACCGGCCGGGTCGTTACAAAAAGCCCAAGGGATTAAGCCGGGATCATGTTCGGAGGTCGAGGACTAAGTCTTGACGTCAAAAAGCAAGATTCAATTCGTACTCTAAGAAAAATGGCTTTTTGCGGCACCCAAGATGATGTCTGGCAGATGTTGAGCTTTCTGGATTTTCCCACTAATGCCTTGCATGGCGCGTCACCCCATGCGGCATGTTTGTGCAATTTTTACATAGTGAATATCCTATTTCGGACAGGAGAAGGTGGTTTCGTCTGGGCCCGACCCTACTTGATATAAATACATAGAAAAATATTATTTTTTGGACTTTTGACATATATTCGACCTAAGGAGGCTAAGAAGAAGTTGGAAGACACAAGTAGAAGAATTTCATCATTCCTTCCTCACTTAAGACCCGAGTTTGGATTGAATTTATATTTTTCTATATTTTAACTTTATTTGTGATGAAGTTCTCCATATCTATGGAGTAGTACTATTTAGGTTTTGATGAATTTGGTGCATTGATGGTTGTTTGCGGATTATAACTCTAGTTTATGTATTGAAGCATTTTTGGATGATTTAATTGTTGCATCTATATTCATTTGTTCATGTAATTGAGAGAGGCATAACTTGTGATATCTTTGCATTATATTGTTGGTTAATTTCATTAATTCTTCTTAGTAATTGAAAGAGGCTAGTTTACTCATTGATTAAACCTAGTTAGGAGAATAATCGAAAGAGATTTTCCTAAAGACCAATCCATTACGCATTCTTGCATATCTTCACGTTCTTAAATTGGTTCATCCCGTGAGGTTAAGACTTAATCGAGAGAGGTTTTTTTACTGAACGTTTGAACTAATAATTGAGTAAATTCGAGAGACTCACTTAAATATTAGAAGTGAATTATCTAGAGTTAGATCCCAAATAATTATCTTGCACCTATCCTATCAAAACCTTATCTTCTCCCATTGATAACCTTCTTTGCTTATTCCTTATTTCGATTGTCATTAGTCAATAGCTTTAGACTCTTAGTTAATTTTAGTTGAAAATCATAGAAATCTCAATTGTTGATCATCTTGAATAGCAATTAAGCTAGAAACTACAAGAGTATTGTTCAAATCCAATCCCCGTGGATATGATATTATACTATATTATATTTGATTAGCGAGCAGAATTTAAGTGTGTGTTTTGCGCTCGTCAGGTACTGGCAGTTTAATGGATAAATATGATATACTGAAAGATCGGGAAGAATTAGCTAAAATGATTGCTTTATGTTGTTTACCTTTTAGTTTTGCTGCTTAACCATATCTTGTTATTTATATTCAAAAAATTTATAACCCTTTGTTTAAAGGTATTCCTAGAAGTACTTGTAGAGATGATATCTTTAGGCTTTTTGGACAATATCAGACATATATTCGTTATTTGTTTGCTAGTCTTTCTTGTAGAGTTTCTCTTACTTCTGATATTGGTCGTGTTGTTAATGAAAATGATTATTTGATTATTACATGTCATTGGATAGATGATAATTTTCATATGCAAAATCGTATTATTGCTTTTAAATATGATGAAGATCAAAGTCATACTGGTGCATTTATAAGTAATACTATTCATGAAGTTGCTATATTTTACAATCTTTCACAAAAAGTTATGTGTATGTCATTTGATAATGCTTCTAACAACAATTCTGCTATTAGACTATTAAAATTGCATCTACACCCACCACTTTCTGAAATATTTCATGCGAGGTGTGTATGTCATATTTATAATTTTAATTACTAAGAGTGACCTTCAATTATTTAGAAATGAGATCACTTTAGTTAGAAAAGTTGTTGGTGTAATTCAAGAAAATAATAGAAGTGCTAGACTAAATGTATTTAAGGATAAATGTGTACAATATGGCCTAAAATCAAGACTCATGCCTGAAGAAATAGTTACTAAGTGGAATTATACTTATTTATTCTTAAGATGTTGTTATAAATATAAAATGCCTATAACTGAAGTTGCTAATTCTCATTGTACCGATCCTAACTGTTTGTTAACATCTAGAACTTTGGATGTCAAAATTGTACAAAATTTTTATGTAGCTACACTTGAGTTTTCTGGAGCTTATTATCCTATTATTGCAAATGGTTTAGTACATATAGCTGAAATTTCTCTTTTACTCCATAATTTCAAGAAGAAAGAAGGATATAGTTCTGTTGTTGAATCTATGCTAGGTAAATTTAAGAAATATTTCTATCACTATTTACCTAAGTGGTGCTATTTTAAACCATTCTATCAAAATGGCCACTTGTCGCCAATTAATCACTGCTTTATATATTTATATGGATATTGGACCAACTGAAACTCCTGATGTTGAAACTTGTATTTCTGATCTACACAAACATTTACAAACTTTATATAATTATTATGCTAATATTGTTGATGCTTCTGCTGCTGTAGATGCAAATATTCCTTCAAGTTCAGTTTCTACATCTGCATCCGGTGCTTTGGAGGATAATGATGGTATTAAAAATTATTTGATTTGGTCTACACTAGGAGAGCATCAACAAACCAGTAGCAGAAATATTGATGAACTCTAATTCTACTTGCAAAAGTCACCAGAACCCCGCACAAAGGAATTTCTACCGCTGGGTTGGTGGAGGAGCAACTCAAATCAATTTCATGTTCTTTCGGCCATGGCTCGAGACGTGCTAAATGTGTCAATTTCAACAGTTACATCAGAGAGCGCATTTTGCCAAGTAAAACAGTAGCTAGGCGATACCCGTCATTTATTGGATAGCAACGCTTTGGAAGTTCTAGTGTACTTCAAATATTGGATAAGATCATAACGGCGAAATCAAGGGCGTGAAGAGGTAGATAAAACAGAGGACCAAGAAATTGGAGATATAATGGTTTATGGCTCCGAGCCGGAAATCAAGAACCTCATGTTGACATGGATGAACTTATAAAAATGATGCAAAGCATATGATGTACTCTTTCTTATTTTTTATAATTGTTGTAAACTTTTAATTTGCAAGTTCAAAAATAAAAAAAATCAAAATAGAACTTGCAAATTAATTTTAAATATTATTTATTATTCAATGAAAATATGAAACGAAAGCCTTCGGAGTTTGATCCTTACATATTGGTCTTATTAAATAATTTTTTGTAGCCACTTACTTTAAATTTTAAAATTTTAAAATTCAAATTTAAAATTTAAAACCTTAAACTTTAAAGTCTAAAAGTTTAATTTTATGCCTTAAAATACTTATTTCTTTAATTAAAAGTTTGCAAACACTTAAGTATCAATTACATTGAATAAGGAAAACATAATACATTAAAAACAAAATAATCCGGCTCGTTCCAAACCCGCTTAGCCCGAACCCAGACGAGCCCAATTTAACCTGGAAATTCCTAACTCGTTAATAGCCCGGTAAGCCAGCCCACTAACCAGACGGACTATTTTTTAACGTGTCCAGCTCGGACCATCCCGTCCGGTAAACATGTATAATTAAACTAGATGTGCACTGGTGTAATTGGAGGATTACTAAACTGGAGGTGAGCCAAATTAGTCTAGAGCCATGATCCTTGGCATTTTTTTCTTAAAGTAGCAGGATATATAAAGTTATTCTACAACTAGGAGTTTGAATGCGTTTGAGTTCCTTTTTTCCCTTTCTATGCATATATACAATGGATAACGGAGCATTGTATACTTATTGCATAAACTATTTGATAATAAAAACTTTCTATACAATTTTGTTTAGGAGTATTTAGTGGTGTTAATTGTATGAGTCAAAAATTATCTCTAATATGATTAAGTCATGTTAGCATTAATGAGGCATTCACAAGCTGTCACGTGTCACCAATGCGACTCTAATAGAGACCTGCCCAAGGTCGAAGTGGTTCTAGAAATAATGAAGGTTGCGGTCGAAGAGTCAGCAAGGATTAAGGTCGAGGAATCATCAAAGATCAAGGTCGAGATCGAATATCTTTGACAGAGTTATAACATCTAGTTTCAAGAGATGACGCTAAAGAGAATATTCTAGTGGATATTCTCTGCACTTGTACTATTAGAGTTTCTAGGAACATGTTCTCTATAAATAGAAAGAGACACAATCAGTGACGGAGCCACATGCACGAAAGGGGTGTCAACCGACACCCCTTCGTCAGAAAATTACACTGTTTAACTTGATAATTTTTAAAATAATATATATATATATATATATATTGATTTCTTGGTGAGTTTATTTCTTTATATTTTGACCCCCCTTAATAAAAATCTTGGCTTCGCCACTGGACACAATGATAGGGGACATGAGATATTCATTTATAAAAACACATTGATTTTATAGAGAGAATCTAGTCCTATTGCAAGCATACAAAAACAATATTTTTACTAAGGTTCTTGTCTAGCATTTTCATTGGATCCAAGAACAACCTAAGTGTTCAAAGGCTTATCAATCATTCATCACCGTCAGAGAGAATATCTACTGATCTCATCCCTTTCCGGGTGACTCACACATTTTATTTATTTAAATGCTATTTATTGCTATTTATTACCATTTAATATAATATTCCATCTTTTTGGATCATTGAATACTGTTATTATTGCTTATATTCATTACCATCCAGATAAATATACAAGTTATTTATCACAACACCGATAACTTTGTCTTTAGGATATTATTATTAGCTAACACTAATTCTTTTTTATTAAAATCTAATTGGTTGAACCAAGATCTATATTTTTTGTCAAACATTAATTATAAAGTTGTTGGGAAATTAGTAGTAAGACAGCTTGCTATTGCATTATTATAAATGTTGTTTTTTAAAGGAGGCTTCAGTGGCGACCCAAACTGCCGCGCAAAGTAAATTCCTTTTGTGGAAACAATAATGTCGCCCTGAATGTCTTTTCTGGCAACATAGTGCCATCATATGTCGTTAATTAGTGGTGACCCACCTAAAATTTATTTTGTTGTACATGTTTTGAGGCGACCATAATCACTACAAAATGTGTATTATTTGTGGCGACTCCCAGAGAATCGTCACAATTAATTAACATTCAGTTACAGTAGTATTTAGAGACAGTATGGCGTAACACTTGGCTTAAACATGTTCCTTTCAAAATCTCATTTACTCTGTGGAGTATTTTTAAAAAGAAAATCCTACTGGATGATATACTGTTATCAAATTTGAACTACTTTGTTTACTCGAAAAATTAGATAGAGTTAAATTGGTGTATGGTTCTAAGGATATGTGATATAATTTGATACAAATCGTATAGAGAAATAGGAATACGTGTATTCTTGACTATGAGAATGAGAATAGTGAACAAGAAGAACGAATAAGATAAAGTGAAATAAACATACGGAGATATCTTTCAATATGAGAAAAAATCTTTTGTTACAATATGTCCCTCCGCTTACAATCCATCCCATCCTTATAGTAGAGGGATCCTACTTTATATACAATAAACAATACGTAGTGAAGAGCCCATGATGTATTGTCTTTTCCCTAATTCCCGCCAGGATTCTCTCCCTTAGTGCGGCTATAACGGCCTTGTCTGTGAGCTTCGATACTGACTCGAACTCGATATCGGGTCGAGCCATCGGCCTTGACTCGAGCTCGATCCTGACTCGGAGTCTTGATATTCGGGTGGGTGTTGGTCGGTCTGTGCATCTCCGACAATCGTTTGCCTCGTGGTTCGATTTGGTCATGGGCCCGATAATGATACCGAACTGATCCTTGATCGGACTTGGAGCTCGAATCCCGAAGCCCTTTTTTCGGACCTCGACGTGACCTTACGTAGATACCTTTCGATCGAAGTATTGTTATCTCGACCAGTCCGTACGACTGACTTAATAGGTTTCGACCGCATACAGATAGTCCCTTCGTTTCTCGAAGAGGATGTGACGAGAAACGCCATGATTTCCCACGGTATGATTAGACATATATTGACATCAGTATCGATTCTGACCATGACATACGAGGTAGCTGTCTTGTCGGTTCAGCTTACCGAGGCATTTAATGCGTGTCAGTCGATGTCGGCCATTATGTGAGAATGAACCGCCTCTGTTTAGCCCCTAAATAATCCATCCTAAATCAAACTTAATATGTTACCCTACTCAAAAAACCCCCAAATTTTCTTACTCTTTTCACCTCCATTTCCCCGTTGGTAGAGCCACCTCCATCAGCGTTTGACACCATAATCCTTTTATCTTCCTTTGCTTTTCTTTTACTTATACCTTATTGCAAAAACTTCAAAAACCATACAGTAGAAGGAGAAACTTCCTCTTCCCGGCCGTCCGATGACAAGACGCCGGCGGAACCGCTTCCCCATGAGTATGTTCCTGGCCCGTATATTATAAAGGCCGATTTTAAGGTTGAGAATCCTTTGTCGGTTCCGGGCCGATGTGAGCATGTGTCGATGTATATGTGCTCGATAACAGAGGGCCATCTCGAGGCCGTGAGGAAGGACTACAACTGGGGTCCCGAGGTTGTGCTGCAAATTCCTTCTCCCAAAGAGAGCATCATCACTCACGTGGAGGGGTTTTTAAGTGTTTATACTTACCACTTCACGTAGGGTCCCGTCGATCCTATGATCATCGATTTTTGCAGAAGATATCAGGTCACCCTCAGTCAAATTCATTCTTCTCTATGGCGTATAGTAATCTTACTTCGCTTCTTCTCCAACAAGGCCGGGGAGCTGGATTTCACCCTAAATCACCTCATACGATTGTATCAGCCTCAAATCTTTCGAGTCCTAATCAAGCTCCATCGTCGGGCATCGAAAGCTTTAATGTCGAGCATCGATGAAGACAAGGATTGGGATTGGATGGGCCGTTATATTCGGGTGAGAACCCGTGACCTTATCCCGGAAGAGAAGATGTCGTTCCCTGGGGAATGGAATTTTGACCGTAAGTAATTTTCATAAGGCGTTGCTTTTCGTACCTATCTATGATTCTATCTGATATCTTCCTCCGATATACAGCTGCCCCTTGGATGCCACAAGCGGTACCCGACCTCGAGGATTGGGTTCGGAAGTTAGCCTCGACTTTCTCTTGTGCCGAACGCGCTTGGCGTGATTTGGTGAAAGGTAGGTGGGAGGCCAAGAATCACGGTAAGGGTCACTTCTAATGTTTTTCGAAATGTTTTTTGTGCTCCATTTGTTACTGATTTCCTTTCATGCAGGCATGACCAAGGATGCCGTTTTGAGGCCTTCGAGTGATGAGGAAGGAACCAAGTCCCTGGTTCTGAAACCGGGGAAAGATAGAAAACAGAAAACTGCCTCTCAGTCCGAGGACCCTAAGCCCAAAACTCGAAGGGTGAAGATAAAGGTAAACGCACTTATGATGGACTCGGTCCAACGACTGAGAGATGAAGAAGAAGAAGAAGAAGAGGAGGAAGAAGCTTTGGCACTCGATGTCGTCAGACCTTCCGAGCCGATGACAGCTACACTGGACGGGGCTGGTTCTGATAGCCAGAGGGTCGATCAGCGCGTCCCGAGCGATTTGCTCGAGACCATGACAGTGGGCCACTTGCCTTCTCTTCCAACCTTTTCCGAGGAGGCATTAAAGGAAGCTCGAGAATTGAAGACCCCCAATATGGGCGGAAGCTCTAGTGTAGAGGACCCTTTTCGGGATTGCTTTGCTGGAGTCGATGATGCCTCCGATATTAATGACGCTTCTATTCTCCTAGAAGAGGCCCAACATTTCATTTTTCGGGTAATGATTTTACTGCACTTGGTTTCTTCGTTCTTTTCTAAACCTGACTTGTGTCTTTTCCCTTTTGTGTAGGCCCTTAGCAAGTTTCGAGCCAATCTCAGCCAGTGTGAGGCTAAGCTATAAAAGGTCTCGGGGGAGAGAGATGCTCTGAAGCTTCTTTGTGGCCAGAAGGAAGAGGTTATAAAGGACCTCCAAGCAGATTTGGCCAAGGCTCGTGAAGAAGAGGCCGAACTGGATAAACAGGTGAGCATCATTCTTTTAGAGTATGGATTCGACCCAACTGTGGAAGCTAACCCTTCGTTATCTCAGCTGCAACAAAAGGTTGAGAAGATCGGGTTGCTTCGAGGAGAGGTCGATCAGATCAAGGCCGAGTGTGATCGGTGGAAGGCGACTGTGGATAGCCTAGCTGCAGAAAAAGAAACCATCTTGGCCAAACTATTATCAGCTGATGTTCAACTTCGGGGTGTCAAGAAAAAACGTTCGGCCCAGGCCAGGAGGATCGAGGAGCTTGAGATAGGGCTTGCTGAGGCCAAGGAGGAGATCGAGTCGTCCAAAGTCATGGCGAACAAGTCCATTGCTGTGTATCGGGCCAATGCCGAGGCTGCTCAAATGCAGCTAAGAGAGGCTTATGATCGGGAGCAACGAGTTACTGACTTGGGAAAGTGCTAATCTCGGAGGGAAACCCTCGAGGAAATCCACACTCGAGGTTTTGAACTTTTCGAGGAGATCGCCCGAGCTAAGGCGCACGAAGATGAAGCCAGGCGGCTTGTCTCTTTTGACGATGACGATGATGATAAAGAAGGTAGTCGGGGCGGGTCCACTGAAAAGCCTGAAGAAGAATCAGTTTCCGAAGGAGACATTGACACCGGCCGCAGTTAGGACTTAGTTTCTCTTTTGCAAACTTTTGACTGGTCTCTTTGTACATACCCCCTTTTATTAATAATAAAGCTTCTTTTGAATGTCTTCTCATTTTCATGATCGAACGTGTTTTTGCTTTTGTGAAGATTTTGTTATTGCTCAAACAAGTTATCTTGAATTTTGGAGTACTGGAACCTTTTTGGTCTGTTCTAAGCGAGAACAAAGCCTCAAACTCTCGTTGTGTTGGTCCCTAAACTTTATAATTGTGTGAGTGATTATTTTGAGCTTGAAGTAAGATATCCCTTAGGCTTAATTATTGAGTGAGTGATTGCTTCGAACTCGAACTCGATGTATCTTAGTCCGTAGGCCTTTTATGATTGAGTGAGTGGTTCGCTCGAACTCGATGTAAGATAGCCCTTAGGCTTAATGATTAAGTGAGTGTTTGCTTCGAACTCGAACTCAAAGTATCTTAGCCTGTAGGCGTTTTATGATCGGGTGAGCGGTTCGTTCGAACTCGATGTAAGATAGCCCTTAGGCTTAATGATTAAGTGAGTGTTTGCTTCGAACTCGAACTCAAAGTATCTTAGCCTGTAGGCGTTTTATGATCGGGTGAGCGATTCGCTCGAACTCGATTTTAGATAGCCCTTAGGCTTAATGATTGAGTGAGTGTTTGCTTCGAACTCGAACTCAAAGTATCTTAGCCCGTAGGCTTTTTATGATCGGGTGAGCGGTTCGTTCGAACTCGATGTAAGATAGCCTTTAGGCTTAATGATTGAGTGAGTGATTGTTTCAAACTCAAACTCGATGTAAGATAGCCCTTAGGCTTAATGATTGAGTGAGTGTTTGCTTCGAACTCGAACTCAAAGTATCTTATCCCGTAGGCTTTTTATGATCG